>CAOLHI010000953.1:0-295000 GCA_948474755.1 Ctenosaura bakeri
AAAGCTTAGGCTAGGAATTTCTTTCTCCTAAATAGTCTCAAAGGGGCTAGCTATTGGATTCCTTTTTGTCTTTTAGCCTAGAAACTGTGGCTTTGGATTCCTGCCGACAGGAGGCTTTCCTGTTTAGCTGGGAGGAACATGTCAACCTCCAAATGGATTTCTCATCATCCTTCACCATTCTCAGCTAGGGCTGAGAACAGCAGCCTGATGACATTAGGAGACTTCCCGACTCTGCTGAAAGACAATGTATAGAACTGAAAGTGGAATGTCTTCTTACTCTCCGTGCAGGTCACATCATTTCTCGCTGAATGCCATTCTCAGAAACACAAGTTTGAGACATGAGCTGTGCAGATCCTGGTTCCTAGATGTGTGGGAAAGGGGAAATTCATTTAAGAGAAGTTCCAGCTTTTTTTTTTTTCATTTACTGTCTGCATTGTTCACCACACAATAAATGAGAGTGTAGGCTAATTAGTGGAAACTGCTGAAGCACCAAGCATTAGTTAGACAATGTGGATCCTTGGAAGATTGGAATGTCAAACAGGAAAAGTTGGATGAACTAGGAAATGGTGTATAAAGATTAGCAGAGCAGTTATTCCAGTTGGTTTAGCCTCTTGGGGAGCTCCTTATCAGAGAACCAAAGATTGCAATGCCAGCACTGTGTCAGGGTGCAACTAGCAATGGAACCCAGTTATATCCGTTTGCTTTGACACATGTGTTCCATGCAAAACAAGTTATGTTTTTTGACATGAAAAGAGTGCGTGTGTGCCCTTTCACTTCCTTTCCTTGCATAACATCTCATTAGCAGGATGGAACTGTTCCTGAAAGCACCATAGCAGCCAAGCTAGCTGAGGGATTCTAGGAGTTGTTTGCCATTGTGTGCCTTCACATTGTTTCCAAGGCAATGGTAAGGTGAATCCATCATGGGTTTTCTTTGCTCAGAGATTTGCAGTTGCCTTCTGAGTCTGAGAGAGTGTGACTTGCCCAAGGTCACGCAGTGTGTTTCCATGGCTCAGCAGGGATTCGAACCCTGGCCTCTAGAGTTACAGTCTAATATTCAAACCACTAAACCATGCTAGCTCTCAGCAGCCAGTGAATTGTAGAACTCATTTGGGAGTTGTAGTGCAATAAAAATAAATTTTCAAAGTTCTAGTAATGCTTATGCAAAATGCAAGTATAAAGCAAGCCATGGATTCCTACTGAGATAAAAGTCACAGACCCTGATCCAGAGACTCCTGGTCATAACTGCAGTCTTGAATGGAAATAGTAGCCCCAAGTGGTATGTGTTCACTTACGTATTGAAACACGAATGAGAAGGCATTTCTGCATCCCTGTCCATGGAAGAGAATGTAAAATTGCCTGTTTTAGCAGTCAAGATGTGAAAAATCAATCAGCCAGATTTCACTGAGAAAATCACAAGCACAGCATCATAGAGAAAGCTAGAACTTTCCATTCTTGGATTAAAAACCATTTAAAGAACTTTATGAAAATATTTGGCTAATGATTGATTAACCTTCATTGGTAGAACTGCATGAAAAATTTCAGCAATCAAAACAACCCAGCCTTTTTCTGAGGAAAGAAACAGAACCTGGGATTTTTTTTCATTATTCTGCAAGCTGTGTTTCATAACAGGAAAGACACCTTCCAATAGCAATTTAATCTAGCAGACTGGTGACTTTCACTTTCATTTTGCACAGGAAGTATGAAATACTGTTTTCTAAATGCAGCAGGTTTGGCCAGCATCTTTCTGAGGCAGAGCTCACAAAGCACTAGACAAAGCTGTGAAAGGGCCTTCTTGATTTTGTTCAGAGCTTGATCCCAATCTTGAGTCCAATTCAGTCAAGACTCAGTCCTTTCAGATATGGATCCCAAATCTGAACTGAACTTCTGAGATTCACCGGTCTGCCCCCACTAACTAGCACTGGGAAACAAAAAATTGCCTTTAACTTGTTTTATGTTTTTCATTCATCTGCATGAAATTTGGAGACAATATATGATAAAAGGGAGATTAACTCAGCCAAATTTCAGACAGGTAATTCCAGTGGGTTTGGGGCTAGGCACTTGTAAAGCTTGGGAAGACATGATTCACTACCTAAAACCCAGGCTCATAAACATACAAATTTACAAGAAAGGCAAAGAGGTGCCAGAGAAGATAATTTTCAATGATCTCACATAATCCTTCTCCATAATTGCTATGACTGGAAAGTGCTTGTGAGATTGTTGCCCTGGATTGCATGATAGAGCTGTCAGTGGGGAAAGCCCTGCTTCCCAACTCTTCAGCATGACCTCACTTTAGTGTTTTTCCTATATGGTCATATTGGAGACACTGTCTGATTTTCTCCCTCTTATTTTTAATGCATAGATCTCCAAATCCATCTGATGTGCTATGGACTGTGCCATTCCACTCCTGAACCAAACTGGACCGATCCAGTTTGTCCAGAGCTGAGACAAATTGGTCCTAACTAACCCGATGCATTTCATTGTTTAGGATTTGACCCAAGTGGTTGCACAGCCTTATCTTTAATGTAGGAAGGGGCAGCTTCAGCAGGAAGTGGCCAATTTTCTGGCCCTGGGATTGTCCAGAGGCCACACACACATGCACACACACATATACACAACCCCCCCCACCATGTAAACTGGAAGTTGCCAGAAGTCCACTTCCAGTTTTGAAAAATGAGTGTTTTTTTTAATAATACTGAAACAGTACCAGAGGTCTGAGACCTATTGAGAAGGCAAGTCATTTCTGGAAGCTTCCCTTAGAGCCAATTCACTCTTTTTTGCCAAAAAAATAAAGCTGGAGGAGAAGTTACAAAAACAGTCTTGGGAAGCCAGATACTGTCCCCAGGGCTGCCCTCTACCCAACCTGATGTACAGTGTGCTTTTTCATTCTAACACCCTGTACTTGAATAATTTCAGCTTTGTATGTCCTGTTGGCCTTACTGACTACAGTCCTGGCCTCAAAGATGTGTATATCATGTGTATATGTACATAGATGAACCTGAAATTCCGGATAAAACTCTGTATCTGATGAAGTTGGCAATAGTTCTTGAAATTCCATGCCACAACCAGCATGTCAGGCTTTTAAACTGCCATTGCGTTCCCTCTTAGATTTATTTTTTCTGTTCCACAGTCATTGAAGAAGCTAACTGGCTCACTCTGCCACAGGACCTGCAGAAGCCTGGTGATGGCTTTGATGCAGTCATTTGCTTGGGGAATTCTTTTGCACATCTTCCAGATTTTAAAGGTGAGTGCTGCAGAACAGTGTTATTACTCCCGAGGGTCAGCAGTAGTGCTACAAGAAGGAGCTAAATAATTAGGCCTCTGCTGCTTCTAATCAGAGCCTCTTCTTTCAGGTTTCTCAGCAGTCTTGCTGTGTTTCCAGGTACAGAAAACAATTTTACAAGGCAAAGAGAGTTTGAAAAGCCAGGAAGAAAATCTGTGTTATATCTGCTGGTTTTTAAAGCATGACACAATTAATCTTCGAGTTTGCCACAATCTCATCTTACTGTTTAAAGACCCAGTTTAAATTTATTCAGATTCATTAAGGTAGCCATTCTGCGTCTCTGGTCTTTTAGCTGTTTGGGACTTCAGCTCCCAAAATCTGTCATCATTGGCCAGGTTGGTGGAGGCTTCTAGGAGCTGAAGTGCAGAACAGCTAGAGGATCAAAGGTTAAGAATGGCTTCATTTAGGGATTCAAAAAGTTCAGCTATACCTCCAGTGACTGAAGGTCAGGGCCAGAGATGGAAAGAAAGGGTGGATCTGTACCAACAGCTGCCACATTTAGTTAGATTTACAGCGAATCATATCACTCACCATGATTTATTCCATCATGGCAGCAGAAGTGGGGGGAGTTAATTATCTAATAGAGCATTGTTGCAGTCCATCTCACTCTACAGCAGTGGTTCTCAATTTTGGTCATTAGCTGTCTGAGATCCCAGCCAGAATGGCCAATAGCAAAAATGTTGAGAACTGAAGTCCTTTAATTCTGGAAGACTAGAATTTAAGAACCTCTACTCTACAGTGTCATGTCATCTAAAATGATAGGTGCTCACCCTAAGAATTGTATACTGTCATTTCAATAATGGGAGAAAGAGTAGGTTAACAGGGAATGAGCTTCAACAAATGCCATTTACACACTCTTAATTTTACTTCAGTTAGGGTGCACTGGTGAGGCCAAAGGATAGCTTTTGGGCAATTTGAAAAAATGGCAGCAGCTGCATCATGTAGCAGGCTGTAGGTACAGAAAGCATCAAAAGAAGGTAGTCATTAAGGTAATAGGAGATGCTTAGCTGGCTGAGAAGGTAAGAGGGTTTTTTGGTCATTAAAAAAATATTCTACTCTTCTGTTGAAAAGGATGTAACAAACAAAACCTTTTGGCTTCCCTGGGCCACATTGGAAGAAGAATTGTTTTGGGCCACAGATAAAATACACTAATGATACCTGATGAGCTAAAAAGAGATCTGTGCATAATTTTTGTGATATCTGCCACCACAGATAAGCAAAAAAGTCCTCGCATAATAATCCTAATAATCCTAACTATGCACCACTAGTGGGATATTTGACACTGTTTTTGAGAAACTAATCCATCAATATCTGATTTGATGGAAGTAGTTGCAATTCTCAGTGATTTTTCAAGGTGCTCATCAGATATTTTGGTTCTAAGTTTATTCTTTGTGTGCTTCACCCTTGAAAATAGTTGCTCACAAATGTAGGTGCAGCCAAGAAGCGATGACACAAATAAGGTTTGATTGTGAAGTGAGGGATATTTGTCTCTGGGAAGACAGGTCTTATAAAAGTCCAGTAAAGAGACATGATCAGATTTTTCTTTTAAGTTGAATGTCAGATTGCAGCTTTACATTCCATTTGAAAATTGGCAGGTAACATATTTATGTTGACTGAAAATGGAGTCACACATATACCAAAATATTGATTATTTTTCTGGAAATCACACAAGGCAGCGGCGGCAGAAGAGCATGAGGGGAGAGATCTTCCCCCCTTCGCTCTCTTCCCGCCCCTCACACATGCAGTCGTGCAGGGCAGTGGCAGCAGAAGAGCATGAGGGGCGAGAGCTTCCCTCTTTCGCTCTCTCACTACTCCCTGCATGTGCAATCGTGTGGGGCAGTGGTGGCAGAAGAGCAAGGGGAGCGAGATTTCCCCCCTTTGCTTGCTTTGTACCCCCCTCACTCATGATCACGCAGGGCAGCAGCAGTAGAAGAGCATGATGGGCAAGATCTTCCCCCCTTTGCTCACTTGCTGCCCCCCTCACTTGTGATCACGTGGGGCAGTGGTAGCAGAAGAGCATGAGGGGCGAGATCTTCCCTCCTCTTCATTCTATTGCCCCCTGTCAGCGCAATTGCTCTGGTAGCCGCAGAGGGCACTGGGTGGGGAGGCAAGTGGGCACCACAAATAATCAAATCTGCCAAAGTCAAACCCACGAATGGGGGTGGGGAACTGTACTCCAATATATATGGACATAACATACTCTGATTATTCCATTCTGTTCCATTGTCATCTACAAAGTTTGCGCTCGAGAACCACACAATCAAGTTACCAAAAAAAAAAAAATTGCAAAAAAAAATCTCATGATGTTTTAAGAAAGTTTACAGATTTGTATTGGGCCACATTCAAAGCTGTCCTGGGCCGCATGCTGCCTATGGGCTGCAGGTTGGACAAGCTTAGTTTAGAACATTGCAAAAAATAGTGGTTTTTGAAAACAGCATATAAATAAAACAACCAAGGAAACAGAAGGAGAGAGAAACTTCAAAATGTTACCACTAGAAATATAAGAAGAAATAAAGAAAGAAATATACACTAAGACATGGTGGACTGCAGACCTTACCCAAAGTTCCAGCTACTCTTAATACCTTGTTCCTTTTTGTGATACCTTGTTTGAAGAGCTAGCCAGCTGGGTATAGTGCTTACAGTGCTGGACTTTGACCATGGTCAAATATATGCTCAGCCATGGACACTTACTGGGTGAACCTTCAGCAAGTCACACACTCTCAAGCTTAGAGGAAGGCAACGCAAACCTCCTTTGACTAAATCTTTCCAAGAAAACCCTAGAATTGTGTCACAGTATGTTGCAGTAGGTTTGGAAGCACATAACAGCTCAGAACTCATTTATGCAGGGTTGATACAAGATATTTCACTGCTTGAGGCAAAAGACAAAACGGCACCCTCTCCACACCATATAGACAAGCTAACTGGATTGTTTGTTGAATCTTACTGCAGCACTGGCAATGGGATAGAACTTGTTTTTGGATTTTTTTTTACCATACACAACAGCAGCAGGACATTCTGTGGGACGCACATGGGAAGATGATGTGCTCCAAGAAAAAATGTCAAGGAGACTCAGTCTGGAAGGCGGCCCTCCACCAGTAGCTCCCAACTGAGATAGCTCCTTCACTCTGCCTAATGAAAGGACTAAACCCACATTCCTCCTCCTGCTTGTATAAGTACACACTGTTGCTGACTGCCAGCTATACTAGCTTCTCTCACTAACCTTCTCAAATACCATTTGCCTCTTCCAAATTGGAATGCTTCACATTGCAAGGAATTTTTCATCTCACTCCAGCCTTCTTGCCATAGGATATTCTGCCCTGTGATATATGGAAAGCTTTTGGCACAGACCATATACTCTGTACAACTACTACTGCCTAATTGTTTTTACGGTGACTAGGGCCTCTTTGAATGTACTGAATGCAGTTTTACTTATTTAAAATACATTTATAAAGTTTTTCTGCTTTTTAAAAAAGCAGTTTGTAGTTTTAAAAGACTCTTAAAATAAAAAGATGCAAAAGTACACAGAAAAATCAGAGGCTTAGATCAACAGCAGAGGTACCGGTACTAACAACTAACAGATTTGAAAAGACAGATTTTACTCTGCCTTCAGAAAGCTAAGGAAGGAGCTAACAGTGAAAGCTGATTATGAATCTTCCACAAGGTGCCACACAATGAAGACTCTGTTAGTTCTAGATTCTGTCTAATGTGTAACCCTTAATAGGGTCTCACTGTTAAGTCTCTGTTCTTGGGGGCTGCTTCATATAATGCTCTCAAAATTTAGAATCAGTGGTACACTATGATGCAGAACTCAAGGACTCTACTTAGCAGAATGAACAGGGCTTATCACATGTTAAGCAAGTGAAGTAATAGACTGCCATGAGAACAGGATAGTCCTTCTAAAACAGCAAAATTTATAGTCTGAAATCACCCACTTATACAAAATTAAGGTGATCTTGGTAGCTAGATGTTCAATATAATTTTGTCTTCACTTCTAGGTGACCAAGGTGTTCACAAACAGGCTCTTAAGAACATTGCCAGCATGGTGCGTCCAGGGGGCATCTTTGTCATTGACCACCGCAACTATGATTACATCCTGAAAACAGGCTGTGCACCTCCTGGGAAGAATATCTACTATAAGGTATTCCCAGAAAGCAAGTTTTTAGACGTAATGTAATGTAGCAGAAACATTTCTTTTGTTTTCAAGGGTTCTCCGAGTCAATGAACATACAGTTATTTCATGGTACAATTTCACATACCTGAGTGTGAGCCCATGTCAAAAAGAAACTACCTCTCCCTGCAAGTGGAAAGGAAGCATATGAAGAGAGGAAGCATGTACTATAGCTGTCTCCCAAACACACAAACTTAACATGTACAGAGTTTTACACATGGAGGTGTACTCAGCATTCTGAGATGATACAGTCTTCTACCATGCTGATTTGGTCTTAGGTGGCCTCTGTTGGAACATTTGAATAGGAAGATGATACTCTATTTATGATTGACAGGAAGGAAACCTGGAGCAATTCTTTTGCTGCTCCAGAAATCCCCTGTGACAGATGCTAATTCCTTTTGATGTGGGAAGAGCCACAATATACTGGTACGGCATCTGCCTTACATGCAGAAAGTCTGAGTTTTTATCTCTGGCATCTTTAATTAAAATAACATCAGAGTGTGCATTATTAGAAAGACATCTGATATCTGGAGAGTCACTCACAGTCAAAATAGACAACAGTAGGCTAGATGGACAAACAGTATTACCTAATATAAAATAGTTCTTTTTATATTCTGGTGCTGTGGTTCCTGAGTATGCTTACTCTGGCTCATACAACTCCAGTCTCCTTTTAAAAGGCTAGTCCCATCATTTGTCAAATTCCACAAATCAGCTCCAGGAAGGTCACTACATGGATTACATGAAGTTCTTTTAGAGACATGGGTAAGAAATGGCTCATCAATTCCAGTAAACCAAGCCATACACCATATGCCACAGAGTAGCGGTTCTCGATCTCTGGCTGTCCAGATGTCTTGGGCTTTAATTCTCAGAAGCCAACAATGGTCAGTGCCTTTGAGAGCTGAAGTCCAAAACATCAGGAAGACCACTGCTAGAATGAACTCCTTCCAGTCATTGACAGAGCCAGATCTTTAGATCCAAAACAGAATTTTATTGGCTTAAGATTCTGCAGCAATGGATTAAACACCTCTCCTCAGTGCAAACATCAGTAGTAACAACTACACTTCCTCAACCCTGTGTTTGTTCCCAAATGTTCCCAAATGCTTTAATTGCAGCCTTAAAGGCAGGAGCATTCTTTTCTCTTGGAAGGGGGTAGTATGCAGATCTATTAATTCATTCAGTCTGTGGGAAGGCCAGCTGTGAACAAGTTCTGTTGCTTACAGAAGAAATTAATGGATGGAGAACTGTTGGCTGCTGCTATGTGTACCAAAGAGAAGAGAGAGAAGAGTGGGATTCTATACTGCACACATATCAATTTGTGATCCTGAGCAAGGTGGAAATAGAACTAGATGTGATAAACAAGCCAGGAGAGATAAAACAAAAAAGGGAATGAAATGAAAACTAGAAATTCATTTTCACTTTTCTCCTAGAGTGATTTAACCAAGGACATCACAACATCAGTACTCCTTGTAAATAATAAGCCAAATATGGTGACGCTGGACTACACACTGCAGGTTCCACCTGAGGAAAATAATGAAAAGCCAGAACTAAGGTGTGTTGCCTCAGAGTTCATGTATATCCATTGGCTCAGTGTTCTTGTGGATGTGGGTGTGGCCAAACAAAGCTGGTAGGTGCCTGTGTCTAAAGATGAGTATATACAACTCTTCCAATAGCCCTAAGATCAACCTTTGGGATCCTAAACTCTGGCCCTCTGCAAGGGGCAGCCACATGCAGTGGTTAAGACACTGGTATCAGCCTGCACATTCCAAATTCCAGTCCATATTGAAGCATTAAACTCATTGGTAACCTTGGGCCAATGACAGCCTGACCACAAGATACTGTGAGGAGAGAGTAGAAAGAGCTATACTCAACTACCATTTATATTACCTTAATCACATTGGAGGAAAACCATGGTGTAAATGTAACTAAGTAGCAAATAAAATAAGTACCATCATTCTGGCAGGTACCTAAGGTTGATGGGAGTTGCAGTCCAATGTATCTGGACACCAACAAATTGGGGAAGGCTGGACCAGAAGCAATCTCTGCTTGCTTCCTAAATCTCTCTTGGTTATCTCATATGATTAGTGGTTAACACCTTTTTTTTGTTTCTTGCCAGTCGGTTCCGTCTCTCTTACTACCCGCATCTCCTGGAGCCCTTCACAGAACTACTGAAAAACGCTGTACAAGGCTCATGTGAACACACTGTTCTTGGAGACTTCAAGCCTTACAAGCCAGGTCAACAATACGCCCCATGTTATTTTATCCATGTAGTGAAGAAAACTGGCTGAGAACTGTGCTACAGAACTACTCCTCTTCTGACGCTGAAATAGCTGGTGGGGTTCGAATCTCATGCAAGCAGAAATGACTGTGCATACGAGTTGTTAGAACCAGAAGAGGGAGAACTGGGAGGAATTATTCCCCACTTCCATATTTTTTCTTCTTATACGGGTCCAATCTGGTTAATTTAGCTTTGGGGATTGGAGGAGCTTTTGCTCAAATCAGTGACCTCCGAGGGAAGGAAGTGGGGATCGTTTGCTTTGCATAGGAATCATATGCAAAGCTGCATAGTTGGCTAAAGTATACCTTGCTGTTTCTTGATAACTTTTTTTTTTAAATTTTGGCTTCTTTTGCTGATACTGCCTGGATAATTTGCATCAATGTTTGACAGAATTTACTCATGACTGTGGTTGCGTGTTTTCTCCAAGGGAGAGGGAGAAAAGCATGGATACATTTTTAATTCCTTGTTATAAATGGGACACTTGTGAACCTCCAAATGATGTTGGGTTACAGCTGCCATAATCTCTGCCTACTGATTATGCTGGGTGGAGCTGATGGCAACTGGAGAACAGTAGCTGGAGGGCTACAGTTCCTTTGTGTCTTGGACTCTTGATTCTTACAGTGAGGAAGTTTGTACAGGGGTATGTCAGTGGGAATCCTGAAGAGCTCTGGCCCCGGTGTAGTTCCTGCTCATTCCAGCAAGGAAAGTTTTTTTAAAAAAGTTGTATTTTACCTGGAGTTTTTTATAAGGCACATTTCACATCGTGCCAACGGTCTGCTCTAACTTCTCACAGACCTGTCACCTGTGGCCAACTTTTTTGAAGGCACGGCCCACTGCTGGAATTGAAAACATCCACATCCAACTTTCTTTTTCATCCAAAGAATAAAGTAATTAAGTAGGTAGCTGTGGTACAGGAACTTCTACATGTACTTCACCATGTCCAATGTCTAGCTTCAGATCTGGTTTTGGAATGGAATCTGCTTCCCATAGACTCCTTATGCTGGGAGCTAATGAGAAGGATGGTAACTTAGTTAAACACTCCTGGATAACTTGGGATTTCTGTTCTGTCCACATCTCATTAGATTTCCGTCTTTTTTATGTGTCAGAGACACAGGTATTCAACAGTCCTACAGAACTCCATCCTAACTTCTTCTTCGTGGTCTCTGTGCCTCACACATTATGAGCTTTTGTGCGTGCGCAGTAGTGTTCGGAAGATTCTAGAGCTTAGTAGCTTGGCGGGAACCCCTCCCCCATGCCGGTACTGCACATACTCCTCCTGCCGAGCAACGGTCACTCCCCAGTTCTTTCTCGTCCGCCGTTGCGAACGGAAGGTTCTTGGCTAGTCTCTTGCGGTTTTTCTTCTGGCTTGGCGTTTTCGGACTTGGATTTGTTCTTTGACTTCGTCTTTTGGATTTCGGACTTCGGATTTGGTATTTGGATACTTCCTTCCCCTTTTTTTCGTCACTTCTTCATCTTTCTTCAAACCTCCTCACTCTTTCTCCTCTCCATTCTATGTCTGCACTTTTCAAAAAGTGTGTGTCGTGTGGGCGGAAGGTCGCTCTGTCCGATAAGCATTCGGAGTGTCTCTTTTGTTTAGGCGAGACCCACAACACCGGGTCTTGCCCAATTTGCCGTGAGTGTACTTCCCAAACCCTCAAAAACAGATCATCACAACTGAAGTCGTATTGTTGGGAGCAGTGTTGAGGGCGAGGGAAGAAACTCCACGTGCTATGATGTCGGAGACACTGAGGGCGATGGTACCATCGACGGCATTGGCGGCTGCCCTGCCATCCACTTTGTCGGTATCGGGCTCGGTACAGACGTCGAGGACGCCTATTTCAGCGCTCCCGAGGATCCCTAAGTGGCAGCGGCGGCTAAGATATCAAAAGGGACCCCCGCGGCCGCAAAGGCCTCTGACCCATCCAGGCCACTGACTGTGGCACAAAAGAAGCGCCCTGCTCCTGAGAGTGGGAAGGAGAAGGAGAAAGAGAAGAAGAAAAAGAGGAAGGAGAAGCATCACTCCCCAACTTGGGAGGCTCACCCTCCGACTCCACCGCCAACTCAGCTCTCAGAAGATCAAGGAGAGCTACTGGAGCCTGAGGAAGTGGTCGAGCTGTCCGACGAGGAACAATTCGTGGAGGATCTGCCCTCAGAGGACCAGCCCGTCTTGCCCTCAGAGGACCCACCTGTCCTAACGGCGGTGGAACCCTCGAGTCACCGCAGGTTGGTGGACCGACGAGAGGATAGGCGGACCGATGAGAGGAGGTGATGGCGCACCATCGGCCTTCGCCCAGGCAACGCTCGGCCTCAGCCAGAAGCAAATCCCGCTCCCCAGAGCGGAGAGTCAGGCCGCCATCACCATGGCGCCGAGAGGTGTGTGACGATCCACACCCCCCGCTCTTCTGACTCACGCTACACTTCAGCCTCACACATTGCCAGGTGCGCACGCGAGTCTGAATGGAAGGAACATCCGGCGCCTTACCGATCCCATTCACCATCTTATTGGGATCAGTACCATCATGACTCCAGGCACTGGGTGCCACGCAGGCGATCCCGCTCACCGACTGGGGAGGACCATCGGTACGAGCGATCCTGCAGCCGCTCGCCCAGGGAGCACTGTCGCTATGAGCGCTCCTACAGCCGTTCTCCTTCTCCACGTTACTGGAGATCCAGGGAGCCTTTGGCACATTATCGGGCTGTGTCACCTCCCCCGAGAGTCACGGCTACCGCGATGCACCCTGTTGAAACCACCACCTTGACACGGGCTGTGCAGCAGGCTTTGACTGTGACCATGGCGACGAAGAGGGTGAGGTCAATGGTTGTTCCTGTGACCTCCTCTGCGGCACTGCGGACCTCCACCACCACAACCACGTCTGCGGCGGTGGCTACGGTGGCGGTGAATCAAACGGTGGTGGCACGCCAGTCTCCCCGGCGTACATCCAGGAGTAGGTCACCTGAAAGATCTGCGGAGAGGTCTCTGACTCCATCTTCTGAGACCTATGAATCCGGGACTGAGTCTGAGGAATCCACCCCAGCGTCTCATGAGTCGCCCCTATTGGGATTTGGTGACCCGATACCAGAGTCTGCGCCGGAGGATGTGCAACAGTTCTCTGCCATCCTTCTCGGCATGGCGGCGACCCTCAGCCTCAAGGTTGCGGAACCAGAGCCGGAAGAGGAAGACCCGGTTTTTCAGTACGTGGAGTCTCGGCAGTCGTCCACCGCTCCACTCCCCGTACTGCTGAAGCTTCTGAAGGCCGTGAAACAACCCTGGGCCAAACCGGTGTCTGCACAGCCCACTCCTCACCAGGTGGAACGTCTGTATCGGATGCAGAAGAAGGCGGACTTCCTCTTCACCCACCCAGTACCGAACTCCATCGTAGTCGAGTCCGCCCAGACCAAGGGAGGGAATAGGGTGCACACGACACTGCCGGACCGAGGGTCAAAGTTGGACACCTTTGGTAGGAGGTTCTACACCGCCTCCTCCCAAATCACCAGGGTGTCCAACATGCAGGCTTGCCTCGCGGCATACCTGTGTAATATTTTGGATCGGTTCGCCCCTCTCTTGGCTGGTATTCCAGAGGAGAATTGCTCGACCACCAGCCAACTCTACATCGAGGCCGTGGCGATAGCCAACCAACAAATCATCTCCTCAAAGCATGCCGTGGAGGTCGCTTCAACGGTGATGGTGGGATCGGTTGCACTCTGCCGACATGCCTGGCTGTGGTCATCGGGACTGCAAGAGGACAGCCGAAAGCAGATTGAGGACCTCCCCTTTGACGGTCAGGGGCTGTTCAACTCCGCAACCGACGAGACCATGGACTCCATCGTCAAGGCGCGTCTCACCGCCAAGAAGATGGGGATAAACCAACCGTCCCAGGTCCATCAGTCTTCAGGCTCGCGCCACTCTTGGCGCAGATTCTCGGTCTCCTCCTTCCAGCAGCAGTCTACACAATCTGGACAGTCCCAACCATCGTCAGTTTCCTTGGCAAGAAGATCGTTCAGGCGATGCCTGGCCTCGTCATCTAAGAAATCTTTGAGGCAAAGTCCAGATTTTGACCGCTTACGCAGGTTGCCCCCTGCACCCAACCTTCAGCCTCCCAGCAACCTTTCAAGATCGATCGAGCCTGGCCTGACACCTCGCCGAATGGCAATTTGTCACGACGGATTCCTGGGTGCTTTCCATCATCCATCTTGGCTACGCCATAGAGTTTCAAGGTATTCCACCGTGAGGCGTCTACTGTTCCACCCCGGCCAGTTCAGTCCTGCTGGAAGAGATCCAGTCCCTATTTCAGAAAGGGGTGATCGAGCGTTTTCCGTCCTCAGCCAAAGACACCGGCTTGTTCTCCCGGTACTTCACGGTACCTAAGGCAGATGGAACCCTTCGACCCATCCTGGACCTCAGAGGGGTGAACGAGTACATCTGCCCCAAAAGGTTCAAGATGGTGATGCTATCCTCGATCCTGCCCTTCCTTCGTCGAGGGGACTGGTTTGCCTCCATCGATCTTTGGGATGCTTATTTCCACATGGCCATTCGCCCGCAACACAGACGATACCTACGGTTCGCAGTCAACAGCACCTGTTACCAGTACAAGGTGCTACCGTTCGGACTCTCGACCGCAACCAGGGTCTTCACCAAATGCATGGCGCCAGTGGTATCATACCTGCGGACGAAGGGCGTCTCCATCTATCCCTACCTGGACGATTGGCTGTTGGTGGCGTCCTGCAGACAGAAACTTTACGACGATATTCATTGGACTTTGACTCTCCTGACCCATCTGGGTCTCCAGGTCAACCTGAAGAAGTCCCACCTCGAGCTGGCGAGGGTACTGGACTTCATTGGTGCCACACTGGACTCGATATCGGCCAGGGCTTACCTGCCGATGGACCGGGCATGGACGCTCCGTCGGACCACGTTAGCAGCCTACGACGCCCCGACGATGTCGGCCAGGAGGATCCAGCAGCTCCTAGGCTACATGACTTCCACCGCCGCCGTCACCTACCTCTCCAGGCTCCGCACAAGGCCTCTCCAGCACTGGTTCGTCCGAGCCTTCAACCCACTGCGGGATGACCAGAGGATGCGACTCCAGCTGCCTCTACAGGTTCGTCCCCCTCCTGTGGTGGCAGTCATACGACCACCTCCTGTCGGGGATGCCCTTCTGAGAGGCGACTCCGCAGATTACGGTGACAACGGACGCTTCCCTCTACGGTTGGGGAGCTCACTGCGGCAAACTAAGAGTCTGAGGCTGGTGGATCGAAGACGAGACCACCCGCCATATCAACGCTCTTGAGCTGCTCACCGTCTGGAAGGCGCTGAGGGCGTTTCGTCATCACGTAACGGGGCGCACGGTGCTGATCCTGATGGACAACACGACGGTGGTCTGCTACGTCAACAGGCAAGGAAGGACCCATTCGACCACCCTCCTCAACATAGCCCTCGATCTTTGGGACTGGTGCGTTTCGCTACAGATCCATCCAGTGGCTGTTCACCTGGCTGGGCAGGAAAACACCACAGCGGACGCGCTCAGCAGGGACACCTCTTCCCACCACGAGTGGTCCCTCTCCAACATGGCGTTCCAGATGATCCACAACCGCTGGGGGGAGCCGACGATCAACCTCTTCGCAACCAACAAGAACGCGAAGTGTCGTTGGTACTGTTCCAGGGCTGGTCACAATCGAGGGTCCATGGGCGACGCCTTCCAGTTTAGGTGGAACGAGGGACTTCTGTACGCCTTCCCTCCGTTTCCCCTCCTCGGCCGAGTGATATCCAAAATCCTTGCCGACCGAGCGGATATCGTCCTCATAGCCCCGTATTGGACGAGGCAGCACTGGTCGCGCCCCTGCTCGAGGCCGCACGTGACCGACTTCTCAAGCTCCCAACAACACCAGACCTGCTGTCCCACTCAGACGGCCGTGTGCTCCACCCAGACCTGCTGCTCTTGGCCCTCCATGCCTGGAGGATATCGCCATAGCCGACCCCATCATTGGCAACATCTTGACGGCAGCCAGGAAGGAGTCAACACGCCACAACTACCATTATAAGTGGCAGCGTTTTGTGGCCTTTGCTGAAGAGAGGAGAGAGACGGTATCGCCTGTCAGCCTGCCTACCATTCTCCACTTTCTACTGCACCTTCGACAGTAGGGCTTGGCTTTCCCACTGCTGAAGGTGTATCTCGCCGTTATCGTGGCATACCAACCTCCACGATCTCCGTCTGCAGCTCTCTTCAGGGACAATACCATCAAGCAGTTCTTGAAGGGCCTGCAGCACTTGTACCCACCGGTATCGCCGCCGCTACCGCTGTGGTCCTTATCCTTGGTGCTATCGCAGCTGACGAGACCGCTCTTCGAGCCCATGGCGACTGCTGACGACAGGCTGCTCACTATGAAGACTGCCTTCCTGGTGGCTATCACCTCGGCCAGGCGAGCAGAGGAGTTGACAGCTCTATGATCAGACGAGCCCTACCTCGTTTTTCACAGAGACAAGGTGGCCCTTCGGCTGGACATTTCCTTTCTACCGAAGGTGGTGTCCAACTTCCATCTCAGCCAGGACATCATCCTGCCGACCTTCTTTCCTGTCCCGACAACACCGCTGGAACGGTCCCTACATTCCTTGGATGTACGTCGGGCTTTGGCTTTTTACAAGGACAGGACTGCCTGCTTCAGACAGACTCCGCACCTTTTTGTGTGCTATGGCAGGCGTCGAAGGGGCCACAAGGTGTCCACCCAGCGCTTCTCCAAGTACATACAGCTGGCGTATGAGCTCGCCAAGGAGCCTCCGCCAGCCTTCCTTCGGGATCATTCCACCAGAGCTGTGGCGACATCTGCAGCCCTCCCGCGAGGAGTTGACTTGCATGAACTCTGCCGTGTGGCGACCTGGTCCCAACCATCGACCTTCGTACGCCACTACAGGCTTGACTGCCGGTCTCGCAGAGATGCTCGGTTTGGATGTGAGATGTTGGCTTCCGTTCTCTAGGACCTGACCCGCCATCCAACCGGTAAGCTACACAGTCTCCTAATGTGTGAGGCACAGAGACCACGAAGAAGAAGAACAGGTTGCTTACCTGTAACTGTGGTTCTTCGAGTGGTCATCTGTGCCCTCACACTTACCCGCCCTTCCATCCCCTCTTTTTCAGGTCCCTGTATTTTCTACGGCAGACTACAGGACTGGGGAGTGACCGTTGCTCGGCGGGAGGAGCATGCGCAGTACCGGCATGGGGGAGGGGTTCCCGCCAAGCTACTAAGCTCTAGAATCTTCCGAACGCTACCGCGCACGCCGAAAGCTCCTAATGTGTGAGGGCACAGATGACCACTTGAAGAACCACAGTTACAGGTAAGCAACCTGTTCTTCCTTTCTTTATAACATCTACATAAAACAAAAGGGAGATGACGTCTGGATATTTGAGAAGCAGTGCCGTCAGTATATTGACAATATCCAACTCTATTCTGCTTGATCACCGGAACCAGATGAGGCATGTGGGGTACAAAATGTAATGAGCAAATTTAAGGTGAACACTCCATTGGGATATTATACAAAACAGCCTGCTGGGCTGCCTGAACTCCAAACACTATACAGGTCTTGCTCTGTGGCTGGAAATGACGGTTCCAGAAATGTAAAAGGTTAGAAAATGTGAAGTGCCCACCAAAAATAAATCAGTATTTTTTTAAAAAAAAAATCACAATGAAAAAGGAGGGTAATTAGGCAAACCAGTATGATGCAGAGTCACAGCATCATATCTCCCAGAGTAAAGAAGAGGAATTACAGATCAGCTTTTCACCTTTGGACATACATGCTTATGCTATAATATAGCATACATTTAATGAAGTCAAAGGAGATGATGTCTAGCAAACTGGCAAAAAAAGAACCCAGTAGAGGAACATGATAAATTCTATGAAAAATCTTATTTCAACCACATATTTGATTAAAAGTGCAGTCTACAGGAAGATAAATTACCCCAATCTACTGCCTCTTTCTACTCTTCTATTTCAGATTCAGAAAACTTAATTTTATATTTATGCGTATAGCCTGCCTTATCTCACTGTCAATCACACTAGAGGAAAGGAGGATATAAATATGAGTAACAAATGTAATTAATTTAAGTACTATATTGATAGGTAAAGCAGAGACTCTCACAAAAGAGTATAAAGAGCATTTTTCTCCTTCTCAAAAAGCAATTCAATCTTTATTTAAATACTTTTAGGTACTTACAGCCACTTTTTCCCCATATTCCTAGGCCCAAGGTTATTATCATCCCATGGAAGTCCATTTTATGTTCACCTCCTTATAAGTCTGCAGTGGAACTGAGCATGAATGATGATTAATTTGCATTACGTTCCAACTCAGTTTATTAGTCGTTGATCTCAATTCCAGTACTAGGTCTCATTCCTCTCTCATCAGAATGCAATAGATTGTGTCCTTTTCATTCCTCTAACATGAATGGTCTTCAATATCAAGATTATTCCAGAGTCCTTGGCGTAATAACTGTTCTAGTTATGTGTATTTCCTTTCCAGCTCTGCTGGATGCTTATCAAGCAGCAAATTTCTGCTGGATCTGTTTGTATCTAAGCAGTTCTGATTCAGAAACAGAAGGCTGCAGCCTTGTTGTAGCTTGTACAAAGTCCTCCATGGTCAAGGTGAGCTCTGAGTTCTCTGCATCCAGTCCTGGGGAAAAAGAGAGCGGAACTGTTTCAGAAAAACATGCTTGCCAGAGGAGACACATACATTTAGATAGTCTCTAACTGGATGAGGAAAAAAGGTACAAGTAATTCTACAGCACCCTCACTCCCAGGGGAAAAAAAAGGCTGTTTGAGAAACCACAGAAGGCATTCTTTTCCAAATTCAAGTGTTTCCTCTCAGTTTATATCCCATTTCTTGTGGAGACCCACATTCACTTTTTCAGATCAGACCAAAGGACACAGCTATTAGCTTAATCTCTAGGAGTAGTTGTACAGAATAGTTAAACATAAAGAGGAGAAATAACCGTACTCTTTCAATAAGTATTATACCACAGTCAAGAAGGGGGAAGAATTCCCTACCTATATCCCCACAAAGAGAGCCAAAGAAAAGGTGAATCTGAACAAACCATCATGCCTTTTCATTCACTAAATGATTCAATTTATGAAACTTTAGTTAGTATTTTTTACTTCTCCAGGAACTTTACTATTTTTTATTTCTTTGGCAATAAGTACAAGAGGACGTTCAATATGTAGTTTATTAGCCATTATTTCTTTGAAGGCAACTCAATTTCAGTTTTCTCTTTCCAGATCATTTCCAAAATTCTGTCTTTTCTACAGCCTGCTATTCAGTTTTCCATTCTAATTTTCTAATATTTTGGCTGACAAGCCAGGCTGATTTCTTACCTTCCTCTACCCACTCCACTTTTCGCTTGATAGCAGACATCATGGCATCTGAGCACAGCGCATACAGATCTGCACCTGTTAGCTGTGTAGGACATTTGTCAAGGACACCAAGGAGATTCACTGAAGGATCCAGTTTAAATCTACCAAGGATGGATATATCCAAGAGTTAGTAGCACAGAAAAGATACCACTACCCTAAAATCTAAGAGCTGTAAGCAGGAAGAATCCTTAAGCTACTCTTTTCTGGGATGATTTACAGACAATTCTGTGTAAGATAAAGAGAATAAACTACCTTACTTTTCTTTATGAAAGAAAATAAAAGTCTTCTAGGTTTTTCAAGGTTAGAAACTTCATAACACAAGGGATACCTCTCTGCCCCAAATGAATATGACAAAGGATGCCACTGAGCTAAACTATAAAATCAGAATGAACAGATCAATATATACTGCAATTGTGACTAGATAAAATTATTCCAACTGCAGTTCAGCTCTTTGAATGTAACAGCAAACTGTGGTTTGATTAAAACTGGAAACAATGGATTGCAGTGCATGCACAACAGGAAGAGGAAAGGTGAGGAGGAACCACACAAGCAGAAAGCTAGTTCATAATAATGAAAAGCATTATCTGGAAGATTATCTGAGTGCATTTAGCAAATTACAATGGGATGTATAGCATCCACTCTGACTTCTCCTCACTAGCAGAGTGAATAGTCCATTTAAAAGCAGTATTAGTGGTATGAAAGCCTCTGTTAAAAAGAGGCAGGGGCTTCCTTGTGATACTGTTTTTATATATAACGGAAAGAAGACAGACAGGAACTTACTTTCTGGTGATGGCATTTAGTATTTGCAACTGAGAGTCCCGGTCTTCATTTACACCTACATAGACCAACTTATCAAATCTGCCAAAGAAATAGAAATAAACTCTTTACATGCCAAATGCAGTCATACAGTCCACATATTAACAGTCCTGCTATCCAAAAATTCTTATATCCATAATAACATCTAGGAATCTTTCTACCAATTACTCAATGGTTGTTTTGTTTTTTAAACAGAGGATGGCCTTTAATTTACCAGAACAAATCAAAAGTAGTTGTAGTTAACACATCTTCAATCAATACCTAGTCTTTGACAAACAACAACTACACTTCAAGTAGGATCTTCCCTTCCAGAACATCCCAGTTCTACACAGCAAAAAAGGTCTTAGAGATGTCCTAAACAGTTGAGGAATTTGTGGTGTTGATGTAAGCCACTGTGAGTAGTACTGCATAGGCACAAGTAATGTGGGATAGCAATAGCATGTGTATTTCTATACCATTTATCAGCTAAGTGCTCTCTAAGTGGTTTACAATGTATTAGCTAATTGGCCCCAACAAGCTGGGTACTCAACTGCAGAAGGATGGAAGGCTGAGTCAACCTGGAGCCTGGCAGGATGGAATTCACAACTTTGTGGCTGCAGTACCAGCATTTAAACACTGCGCCACCAGGGCTCCTTAAGATAGAGATTTCATATAAATAAAGTACAGTACTTTCACTTCTTTTACAAAAAGGTATATACATAATACATGCACCTTTTCTCAGTGTGTGCCATTATCGCCCCTGAGAATTGCCCAAGCAGCTCAGTGTTTAACCCTTAAAAAAAAAAAGTACAGTGGGCCCTCATGCGTGACCTTCGCACATGCAAATCTGGATTTCCATGAAGCATCACATTCCTACACAATGGCCCTTCCACATTTGCAAGGGTTTGGGGAGCAAAAATGGAAAAAAACACAAATAACTTCCCCCGTGATCCTCCTCTCATTCCCCTCCAGAGCTTTCCCATCACATTCCCTTGTCTTGGGCCCTGGTGCTCCTGGGGAAAAGAAAAAAACAACCTCAAGGGCTTACCAGTACTTCCCCCTCAGACAGACGAGAGCAGAACACTAAGTTCTGGCATTCTAGCCACTTCCAGTTATGATTGGGAGAAAGGAGATTCCTCCCAGAGGGGAAGGATAGGAGCAAAGAGAGCACCTGACCAATCAATGCCCCTTACAAAGAAGAATGTGCAGCCACGTGCCAAGGAGGACACGCCTCCAGTAGTGGGTGGCTTTGCTAACCCAAGATGAAAAAATGTCCATTTTAAACACAAGTCTTGCAAGCCTGGGGTAAAGAAGGGAATGGGAGGGAGAAAATGGTTGAGAAGAAAGCACGTGCCTCGCAAATAATCAAATTTGCAAAGATATTAACACCCACATTTCTTCTTTTGTATGGAGGTTCCTGGAACAGAACTGAGGGCCCACTGCACTCAGCAACAAAAAGAAGGAAAAACAAAAGTCAGTAAATTTCTCACATAAAAGCATCTCAAGAACTCAATTTGGGCCAAAGATTTGTTTTGCTAAAAGGCTACACACAGAGAAAAAAAGAAGACAGGGATCCTATTCTAGGACACTGTCATATCAGATAAAGAAGACACTCAAGTTCAGACAGACAAGAATATATAAAAGGCCATCCCAAGATAATGTCCCTCAACAACTACTCATCTGTGGAAGGCAGGTGCCATGGTAGAAGCAAACACAGAATAGTGGGAAATCATACCTGCCTGGTCGCAGCAATGCTGAATCAAGAAGATCAGGTCTGTTTGTAGCACCAATAACAAACAGATCTTGTGAAGAATGAAGTCCATCAAGCTCTGCTAGCAGTTGAGACACCACTCTGTCAGGGAAACACAGCACTGCCATAAATCCCAGTGCAATTTGCGAACAAGCTGACTTGTTCCTTTAAGAGGTATAGGCATAAATAATTGGTTTATGTATGCATGGACAGTGCCCAGATTTCCTGAGGTCAAAGAATATCACAGCACTAGTTGACAAAAGCAGTGCCTTGAAGACAACTGCTCAAACAGTCATAGTAGGCCAGAGGATATGTATGGTGAAAAAGCACAGTGAAGAAAAGTGACTGAAGTTCACAAAAGAGATTATGCATCAAAGACAGAGTATTTTCTTTCACTGAGGATCACTTGGCACAGGAGACAAAATCTTACATCTTTCAGAAGCAAAACCATATATATTTTTTCTTGCACAATTTACACAATTCAGAAGGGGCACACAGCTATTCTAAGGATCCTGAAGACCCTTTATGCAAGGCAAATTCCTCATTTGGTCATGTCTATCAGTAAAAGTCACATGGTTTCACACAGGTGAAACACAGCATTCTGTTACTGCTAGAGTTGCATTCAGAAACTCTTGAGCAACAGACATGAATGCAATACCAAGATAGGTGATACACTGGTTTTGCAACAGCTAAGCTTCAAGACACTATTATCATGTATAAGGTGTTAAACATGAGAGTACCTATGAAAGAACCAGAAATATTAATTGGTTCAGAATACAGATGCCCATCTATTAACTTGGATCATGAGAATAATCTAATTTTGGTAGTAATTAGATTATAATTAAATTGGTTTTATTATTAGTTTTTATTATTATTATTAATTTTGTTACTTTAGAACCCAAATTAATTGCTTTATTACTGTGGGCAGCTTCTTTTGGGTCCTAAGAGCAGTAGAATAGGGGCATACAAATATTTTAAACGAAATTATTACTCCTCAAATATTCTGAAACTGAACTACTGTACAGAAAACCAGGCCTGCCAGAGGTAAGCTTGAAGAACCAAAAGCCATGAGAAAGCAGGCACACTAGTGCCTGTGATATTTACAGTAGACAGTAAAGGCACTAATTTTAACGGAATGTTTACCTGTATTACTGTGATAAATAAACATGAATAAAGAAAGTCTGAAAGCTTGTCAAGGCAGGGGATGAGCAGGGAAGATGCCATCCACAAAAGCAAAGGAAAGATAAACCCACTATTGAGTTAAGCATTGGCAGAGGCTTATGCTTCAGTATTTTCTAACAGCAGACAACACAAAGAACTCACCTGTCCATTACACCCCCTGAATCTCCACTCCGTCCACGATTCGGTGCCAAGGAATCAAGCTCATCAAAAAAGATAATGCAGGGAGCAGCTGCTCTTGCTTTGGCAAACACTACGATCAGAGACAATGGACATGTTGTAACTGTGCTAAAGCCAGCAGTATATACAACACCAATGTATGAAAGAACATTCTGCACCCTCTGCCCAATAAGACATGTATCCTAAAATGCTGGCTGTCAACAACTATAAATCACAGGGAAATATCTGACTACATAAGAAGAATGTGGAAAATGGAGTAACGTAACCTCAAGGACAACCTGGGCAAACAGCTGCCAAAAGAAAAGCAGCACAGTAGTGCAATAATCAGTCATCCCTGATCACCTCATTGCCCACTCTGTTAAGCTGAGCTTCATTCCATTACTTTCTGTTCATCTTTTCTATCTGGCTTGAAAACCTGAATTACAAGTTTTGTGGAACTGGTCTCATTAAATGTTTGCACAGCAGAACTTCTTATAGAGAAGTTCAGACATAACTGCTTTACATGTAGGTGTAGTTTCTCTTACATATTTTTAGCTTTCTCATATTTTTGTTGGTATCACCCTAGCACTTTGGCTAAAACCATCCATTTTACTCCTGAAAGGTCTGCCAAACAAGGCTTGAAGTCTGCCAAAAATGAGAGTCATAGATGGCTGCAGAGAGGCTATTGTGCTATCATTCCACGCTGAATACACCAAATCTCACCTCATTTTGGGAGCTAAATTAGGTCCTGGTTAGTACTTGGATGGGAGACCTTCAAGGACTACTAGGGATCTCCACATGAGGCCAGGAACGACTCATGCCCGAAATACTGGAGAGTTGCTGCCAACCAGAGATTGACCATACTGGACTAGATGGACCAACAATGATCTGCCTGAGTATAAGCGAGCTCTCCATTTTCCTGTCACCTAATTAACAAGTGCTTAAACTACTGATTAAGTTAAAAGTAGCTACCTGCTGACACGCAACAGATCTGAGGGGGTAACAGCTTCTCCTTTTTCCAGCTGCAAAACTTCAGTTAGATGGTGCTCTACAGTTCTCTGTCTGGCCACACCAGTGTGCCACAGCTTCATCAGCTGACACTGCACGTTTATATGGGAGTGTCTTTTGTAACAACCTTAAAAGTATACACACTGGGATAACTGGAGGTAATGCCAGGATGTATCTGCATACCCAGAGCCCAGTGATCTCCTTGTATGATGTGCAAGCTGGAAGTCTGAGATACTGCGCTGCTTTTTCTAGAATCTGAATCAAGCACAGCCATCTATGCTACCCACACTTATCTAGTGTCCCTCCCCCTATCTTGTTGCCTCTCTTTCTGTTTGTTTCCTTTCCAGGAGTCTTCATTCTTCAGGGCTGCCACTCCAAAAGTTTATTTCTGGAACCATCTTATTTTGAGCTCCAAGGACTCTAATAATAACTTAACCACCCATATGGCTTCTGCTTCATCACTTGTGCTTCTGTGACCAAGAGTCTAGTTACACTGACCCAGCTTTGAATCTACTCAAAAGCTGCTGGATCAATTATTCTTGACTTGTTCTTGGTCAATCTGTAACTTGGAGGTAGCTAGGCAACCAAGAGGATAATCCCAGTTTGACTTTTGCAACCAAGTACAAGTACAAGTTTATTATTACGGAAAAAAGCCAGCAATTATCAACAGTGACTTTACAATTTAAGCACTAGAAAACATTTTAACACAGTCACGTTACGGCACAGTTACAATTAAAATATAAAATAAAAATTAGAAAAAAAGTACAAAGAATAAAACAATTTGCAACCAAATGTCTTTAAAGCAAAGGTAACAAGCGCCCTCTGTAGGCTTTCAAGAATCCATAAGAAGCAGGTAAGTTCTTTGTCCTTTCCATATTTCTTTCTCTGTTTCTTATTATATTTTTCTGAATCTATCCATTTTGTCCCTCCTTTGACCCACCCTGCCCCATCAACTATTGAATTTCTCAATATAAAACTTTTCAAGTGCTGCTTTGCTATCTATTTCGCTAATACCCCCTCCTGAGCCCTATTTGGCACAGAGTTCTCGGTCCCCATCTTTTTCCATCTCTGTTATCACTATTAGGATAACCTGTGCAAGAGAACTGTTTCACAAAGTGTACATCATTTTCTACTACAATATAGATCTTGTACTGCTCAATCTCAATTGCCGTCCTCAAACTAACTTTCCCATTTGTAACAATGCATGTGCTATGTGTGCATGACATCTTTGGGAAAGACACCCATACTGTAAGTTTGGACATGTGTATAGGTTTATACGTACGTGTGCACAACAGTATACAGTAATGCACTATTTCAGAGTGAGTGATCTGCAGCAGCTGTAAGAAGGAGGCTTTTCTAAGCAAAAGTTAGTGTTCCATACTAACCTTCACGCACATTCTCTTCACTTTGCCCAACATACATATTAATGAGCTCAGGGCCTTTCACACTGAAAAGGAGAATACACAAAGTTATACCAAGACAACAGTCCTCAGGCTTCCCTTATCTCCTTAAACTGTGATGCTCACCTGAGGAAAGTCATGGTGCACTCTGTTGCTATAGCTTTTGCTAACAAAGTCTTTCCTGTTCCAGGAGGGCCATAGAGCAGAAGGCCAGAGCGGCGAAGGCCTAAGGACAGTAGCTCTGGGTGTTCTAGGGGAAGCTGAATGGTGTCTAAGATCTCCTTCTTCACCTCCTGGAGCCCACCAATATCTTGCCAGAAGACAGAAGGTATCTGCAGCAAAAGCACAACCTTATGACCTACAAATTCCATATCCTCATTCAATAACCCAAAATGTGCAATTAAAACTTCTTATGGTGCTCCCACATACAGAGAGACCCAGCTCCATAAACACAATCACATTCAATGCTATACTCTGGCTCCGCTATTGCTTGGTACCATTCTTGTCCATCATTTTTTCTCTCTACAACATGCTACTGGTTTTCACACAGAATCATTTACACTGCACCTTAATGTCCCACTTTTATTTGTGCTTTTGCCATATGTTACCCATTCACACCTTAAGATCAAAAAGAAAAACCCTGCTGAATATCTCCGTCCCACCACCTGCAAAGTCATGGTTGGTGAGAACACGAGACAGAGCCTTCTCTGTGGCTGCTCCAGAGCTGTGGAACTCTCTCCCCTAGGAGACCCAGTTGACTTCTTCCCTGCTCTCTTTCCACCAGTAGATAAAAAGCTTTTTTTATTCACGCAGGCCTTTGAGATTTAAATTAGATAACAGTAGGGTGTGTGAAATGATGTGCTGTTTTGTTATTATATTTTATTAACAACTATGTTTTAAATGTATTTTTAACTGTTTTTAATCATTTTTAAATAGCACTCTTATTTTAATTCTTTTTTACCTTTTGTAAAATAGGATTTTAACTTAATCTTGCATTAAATTATTGGAAGCTATCTTGGATCCCATCCTGGGAAAAAGGAAGGGTATAAATTCAATAAAATAAATATTCCATTCTTTAACATAGTAAGATTTGTAAGACCATACAATACTGTTTTTCCAGGTGTGACACCACTGTTATGGAATTTCCCATCAAATGCACTCTGCCTGGCTCCCTATTTCCTCATGAAAGCACAGAAGGAGAGAGTTTTTAAAAAAAAGTTGCTGGAGATTACAAATTATTACTGAATAGTTTTAACCTAAACTCTGATGAATAGTACTGCCCCTATTTCTACCATTTTCATCTTACTCATTTTAAAAATTCGCAACTGGACATTGTTTTAATTTTAAGCTGATATATATAGCTTTGGATGGATCAAGCTAATTTGAAATGTCAAAGCAAAATTTTACAAATAAAATAGTGAAAGAGCTGAAAAGCACCTTTTCTTTATACAGACTTTTATCCCATGTAATTCAATTTCATCATAAAACATGATAGGATGATCATCCACTAAATCATTACAGGAAGCTGTGCCAAAGCTTTTTATTTAGCTTTTATCACTCTTTACCTTTGGGGCTCCTATTGCCTGTGAATGAGCATCATGCAGTTTATCCAGTGCAGCACTGAAATCTTCTGCCAAGAGAGGGAAGCCAGCAGCACAAAAATCATGCTCTTCTTCATCACTTGGTGCTCCCAGGAAGCTGGTAACAAAGAAACAGAAAGTTGTTTTCAGCACTCTTTACAATTACAAAAACCTGATTGGATCTAAAATTTCACCTTTGAGATCTGAACTGGAAATGCTATGCTCTAAGAAAAGTGTCCCTTATCAGAGGGGAGAGGGGAATGCTGTAGTCCACGAAGGTGTTACAGCAGTCTTGACAATGATGCTGCATTGTTGTGTTGCATTGTAGCAATGAAACTACCAGGTACATAGAGCACCAATCCAGATGTAATTGAACCTGCATCTGACTGGGATGTTCTTTATATATGTTTTATATTGTGCACAATGAGACATGGCCATGATGACTAAGGTTTTCCGAGTGGCTTTGTTTGCCCATACTAACATCGCTTGTAGCCAAACATGGTTGGTTCTCACATCACCACATTCATTATATGATTCCTGTAGAGGAGGGATTATATACTGATTGAAGAGAAGTTACTTTGTTAAAACTAAAACTAAAACAAACCACCAGCAACATTTGTACCTCATAAGTGCTGGAAGGTGAAAATTCAGTGCACCTGTATCCAAGTAGGCTATGATGCTGTTATTTTTTTTGTCCCACTCTTTTGCTCAATCCCCCATGGAGCATGCCCCCACACATTTCTCTGAAATTGAATTTGGCTCTCAGGGGTTCCCCACTCATGGACTACAGGCTGCCATTATCTCTTTAAAAAAAAAAGAACAATCTGAAGTTTTTGAGATCACAGAATTAGTATGTATTGCCTCAAGCTATCTATAGTCAGCTGAAATTTCCTCTTTCAGTGTTTAAAACAAAATACTTTCCCACTTCCACTTACAATGTGAATACACACAAACCACATTTCTAGTACCTTGAATTCTGGATCCTTGTGTAAGCTGCATGACTGGTGTGAGAGAGTAAAGCACAGAAATCTCCCAGAACAAAGCCCTGGGGAAAGAGGGATTAAAATATTTGTGCATCAATTCACACTTCAGATGGAAAAGGGCATTTTGAAAGCTCAATTAAGGAAATGCTAGTTTAATTTTCCACACGGAAAATGAGTTTTTTACCAGCACTAATAACTCCTCTTTCTATTTCTTCCACAAGCTATGGAAGCACACCACTGAAATAAACGAAGAATACTATCATGGAGATTGATTCATGAAAGCTTTCAAAACTCCTAGAAATGTAGTCAACATGCCCCCCTATTTGTCTACACTGTCAACAGTTCAAAATTAAATCTAACAGCAAAAGAATTCTAAGAGCAAAATGAATCAGACCACCTTCCCATCTTATTGTACTGAATTCTTTTCCCCCCAAGGATTCTAGTATAATATTAATCATCAACTGGAGGAGTATTTTTTTTAATGAAGAAAGCTCATGGTGTTGAAGGTTGACCTTTTTGCACAAGCAGGGAAGGTTCCTCATCTATCACTTTTATCTTCCTGTGGGACCACTCTCTGCATCACCTTTTACAACTCAGGATTTGGTTTTGCTTCTCTTTTAGCAACCAGGCTATCCTACTGACTGATTTCTGTAGGTCACTGTATGGGATGCCACTCACTGCAGTTTGCCGGGCTAGCTTGTTCAGGCTCACTTCTTTGCCCAGTGGAAAGCTTTCTGTTAGCATGCTTAGAATGGCCTTCCTTTGCTCTTCAGATGGTGCTTCAATTTTCACCTCATGCAGGAAAGCTGTCTGCAAGTCTGCAGAGACATCCCCAAGTTTGGTAGTTGTGCCAACGACTAAGACAGGGTAACTGCTGAGAAACACACAGATGCGCAATGAACACTTCACAACCACAATTGAAAGAACTGAGAGAAACTCCCTGGCCTCCTATTGCAGCCATTCCCAATTACTGAAGTGCATAGTTACCTCCATAGTCAACTGCACTTTTGTATTTTTTTAAAATCCCTTCTTCTCATATTTCTATTGTTATATTATTTTAGCAGAAATGTGAGCTACAAATAACAAATAAGCATGCTAAAATTGTCATGAGTTCTTGATTGTGGGGCATCCCTGTAGATTTTCCCTTTTACTGAATAGGAAGGGGGTGGAAGGGAAAGAAACAGGCTGACTCATCTATTATTTCATTAACATCAAAACAGTCAAAAGCAACTTTATTCACAAAATTCTACTATGTTGTAAAAATGGGCTTATCATAGGGATAGGCATATTCCAGAGATGAACACCAAAGACTGGTTCATACCTAGCCTTCGTCTCCCTGTCCAAGAGAAGGTGCCTTAATGCAAGGATAACTCTGGAGTCCTCCCCAAATCCATCACGATCCCTTCCCAACAGTTCTACATCTTTCATCAGCAGAACACAAGGATTATACAGCTCAGCCTGTGAGAAGGCTGCATGCAGTTTTGCTTCTGTAGATGCACTTGTGTCACCACACAAACCAACACAATCCACCTACATGCACAGAGAATACAGAAATGAAATGGATTGCACAGTAAGAAAGGCTGAATTAAAAACGCAGTGGTGAATCAAATTCTGTAACTGTAAGAGCAACCAGGCAATGAAACAGCTCCCTCTGAACACTGCAGAACATTCTTTGTTGAATGATTCTAACACAGAGATTAAAACAGCCAGTGTAGTAGTAAACATTTATAAATGTCAAAGAAAGGATCTTTCTGTTGACTTAGAATATGAAAAAGTGAAGTGTAGGAAAATGGTAGGTTCACTAATTCAAGTTCAAACCTTGTTTATTCAGGAAACTGTGACCTGCCCAGAAGCAACCATTTCCAGCTTAATCCAGCTCACTGTGTTAATTTTAAGTGGTATAAAAGATAACAAACAGACCATAGCCAGTCCAAGTCCTTAGGACAGGACGGAACAATGAACAAATACAAAGAGATTGGTCTAAATCAGTATACTTTCTAACCTATTTATTCCTAGGGCCCACTTCTAACTCAGTTTTCTTTTATAACTGTATCTCCAACATATCTAAAATAATGAGATATAGAAGAATAGAGGGCTCCCCTACCATTAGCAGCTACATGGATGGGAGAGTTTGGGAACTAAAAAGGCGACCACACTGGTTGAAACATAGGCTATCCCTCCTCTCCACAATTGTTATAAGCAGAAACATAAATCCAATTGCTAGTTCCAACCAGACCATTGAATCAGCGGGAATTACATAAATACTCATTCAGTACGCTAGTAATTTATTCAATAAGTCTATCCTAATTAGGCTGTCTACATCTGGCTCTCTCATTTTGTTCCTTTTCATAAAAAGTAAACAGTAACAAGAACAAAAGTCACATATGGAATCTCCACTGATGCAACACACCAGTTGCATATCAGACATTATCCTGGCATAATATAACATAACTTAGCATAATATAACTTAACATAACTTAAATTATTGTCTCCTCACTAGGAGAGGTGCGTAGAAGGCAACATGAAAAAAAGAAACACCTCATTACGTATGGATGGACTCAACCAAGGAAGCCACACTCCTGAGTCTGCAAGACCTAAGCAGGTCCGTTGATGATAGAGTGACTTGGAGGCTTCTCATCCATAAGGTTGCCATAAACTGAAGTGGACTTGATGGCAGCTAACAACAAACTCAGTTAATTTATTTAATTAATTAACTAACTAACTTAAACTTTAAGATTTTATATGAACGGTCAATGCACTGTTCTCATGCTTGTACAAACACCAGATTTCAAACTGACAGAATGCTTGAGGGCAACGTCTCCATGAGGAAGAAAAAGCAGACAGAAAAACCACAGACCATATTACATCATCAACTAGAAGAGACATCTGTTCTGACTCCACAGAAACTAGGAGACGTGAAAGATTCCCCAGAAGTCCAGAACTGCTCTTTGTTAAAGATGCCTCTGGCCTCAGAGGATACAGGCACACTGACAAGAAGGACAACAACAAGGAAAGGGAATTTTAAAAATCATTTTCCCTTGCAATAGTTTTCACTATCCAGATCATCTTCCCTCCATGTAGGGAGGCATCTCATGCTAAAGAAAGGCAGAAGACAAATATAGTCATTCTTAGCTTAGAGGGGGGTGGTGGTGATGGAAAAGGAGGAAGAGAGGGATGTTCAGTGACACAGACTCCCTGCAGAGTGGTTGCTCTTCCACACAGTGTCCAAAAAGTACAATTCGATTTGTAAGCAGCAGCGTATTCTCTCAATACCTTCATATTCTACACACATACATCAAAAGTTTAAAGACAAAATTAAAATGCTCAAACTACCTTGAACAAATGAAGATTGAGGCGGCTACATGCAGCTCTGACAGCTGTCAGTTTCCCTACCCCACTGGGTCCTGAAAGAAGAATGCTTCCAGCTCCATTTAACAGAGCTCCCCTGAAACAGAGAAACCAGTAACTTGATTATTTCATTTCACAAGGAAAAACAAGAGGGGAAAAAAAGGCAAAGCAAAAAAGAGCCACTTGAATGAATAGCCCTGAAAATACCACTATCACATATAGTCAAAGACTCAGAAACCCCAAATTCTCAAAAATCTGTCAAAAAAGGCAACAGTTTTCAACTCTCATTGCTTCCTGTAATAGTGTGCTATATGGCAGAACTCAAGTAACGTTAGCTGACTAACCTGCTGGCTGACTAACCTGCTGTGTAAGTAAGGGCCAAGTATGTCACAAAGTTGCTTCACCGCAGTACAGAGCCCGGCAGGTGACAAACTGCTCCAATAACCCTGGGCATCTTCAGATGGGAAAGATGGAACAGCACTATTTGTTGAACCAACCTACAAGAAAAAGAATAGCACCTAACAGAAAGAGACCCTCTGAAGTCACTCAGTTAACACTCTTTACAACAGAGATAGATCTTTTGTGACTTATATGTTTCCTGGCAGGTCTGTCAAATTCTCACACTAGGAAAGCAGACATTTTCACTAGTTAAAGTAATAATAAAAATTCAAGTTGAGAGAGATCAAGTTATCCCACTTTTTAGCATTCTCTCTTAAATTTGTGATTACCTAGGCATCCTGTGTGAGAACCAGCATGGTTCTGCCTAGTTCCCTGAATAAATCATCTATCGTGGTGACCAAAGCTGTCTTTGTCCCATAGCCAGTCCTGAAGCCAGAAAATTGACCTGGATAGAGCATTTCATCCAGGAACTCCTGGAGCCAATATAGCATCACACACTCTAACACCCTGTCCAAAAAAAGGGATGTAGACGACACAACAACAAGGAATACTATAGATCAGGAGAAGGGAATCATTCTTCTCAAAAAGACCAGATTCCCTCAGGGTACTCTGCCAGGAGCCACAGACCTGTGGTGGGCAGGACTGAAAATAGCAGCGATAAGGGTCTGAGTGGAGTACTTTTTTTTCTGGGTGGGAACGAGGAGAGATGTCTAGACCAACAGCTTGTAAAAAGCTTTTAAAATTAGACTAAGTATGATAAACCCGAGATATTATTAGTAAATAGAAGAACCAAAATGGCAAAGCTATAGCACCATATTGACTTCACACACTTTTGATGACTTACCAGGAATAAAGAAGTATGTTGGGTGTCAACCAAATATCCCAAGAAATGTTGCTTTTCCTCCACTGGTAATATCTTTTTCACCTTAAAGTACAGGTCTGACCACCTAAAGAAAATGTAAACAGTTTAAATCTCTTGTACCAAAAACTTTGATTTCAAGAACAACCAGCAGTAAATAGCAGGAATAAATAAATAAGATTATACTTTGTGGGGAGCACCACACTTTAGAAGTTCCATGGCACTTCCCTATTGCTACTGGCCTTCATTTTGGAGGATGAAATATAGCCCTCCTTACATTAAAGTATTTCAGCAAAAACTTCAGTTAGGAGAGACTATAAGAATGATAGACTCAAACCAGGATTAACAAGCTTTTGATTTCCAAGGACTGCTCTCCCCACATAGTTTCTTCAAACAATCCAAGCTACTTCACCTAATATTATAGTAAACAGATTAATGACTGAAATCTGACAGCCTATTAAAGCCTTAACTAGATGGACAACATACCTAAAAAACTTTTCTGAATTTCCTTCTAAGAACTCAGGATGCCCAGCTGTTGGAACACACAAAATATCACCTTCTTGGACTAGCCTGCAACAAAACAACCATGGTGATGAGTGATAATAGCATCATTTAAGCAAGGAAAAGAAAAAAGTATATTTGACATTGCATAAGGAACAAGATAATCTATCAGGAATGTTTCAAATATTTTTCTTTCCTCTGACAGATATGTTAAGATGCAGTGTAATAAGCCCTTTGAGATTTATGTCTTGAACAGAAGAAGCTAAAGAATGTGTACTTCTCAAATCCTAATGACTTGGTGTGAAATAGTATCATTAGCAGAATATGTTTTATATAAAGTAGTATAATATTGTCTCTTAAATCATATATTTAGATGAGTTTGCAACATAAAAAGACACAAAAAATTTGCAAGAAGAAGAGAAATGGGGGGGTTAATTTATTAATTCATTGGCATCTCAATTTTCTCTCAGGATTGGACCCAACGTGGCTGAGTTGCTTTGGACCCCTGTCCCAAGGCATTTATATAACATTGGTCTATATAATATTTGTTATTTTGCAGAAATAGAAAGCTTTTGGTGCAGATTTTTAAGTTCTCAGCTATGCTTTGAAACCAGCATCACTAGCCCCTAAATAAATGGGGAATCTTCAGAGATTACTAGAAAATCCCAGAGAATGTATGTGATACAAAGAACAGGCTTAACAGCATAGTGCTAGGCAGAAAAGTCTGTATGAGTTCTCTCAGCCAGCACACCTACATTACTTGACTGACTTAAGACAGATAATTCTAAACATCTTCAGAATCAATTTTAATTTATTTACGTGAAAGCCTAGGCAAACTTCTCAGTGTGGCACAGGGCCATGCCCTGCTTATAGTGTGCTTACACTGTCAATAAGAAGCACAACAGTAAGATTATCCCTTGAGCTCATAAAGCTGGGGGAAGATGTTAAGTTGTCATCTTAACTGAAAGGCTAACCTTGGAGTTTGAAAGTGCTGGTAGAGAATTTGGTCATAGACTCCTCTGGCGCTGTACGCTGGTGAGGATACAATCTCTATGTGTAGCTCCTTGGCAAAGGGTGGCTCAGATAGCAAAGATCGACTTCCTTTTACCTCTTGTGCACCAGCAGCTTCACCATATCTCTACAGAGGACAAACAGCCCTATTCCAATTTAATTCCACTACACAGACTGAACAGCTGGAAAAGCAACAATTGTATGTAAATACGGCAGCCCACTGTGCTCTAACCTATCCTGTAAGAGCCTGGATCTGCCCACTGTATGGGGATTCTCAAGGTCATCTAAAATTCCATTTTACAGTTTACTGTTATAATAAAACTAAAAATATCGCTAAAACCACTGTAACAGCCTGTACTTTTTTGTGGATTCACAATCACTTCACCCATGCTAGACAAACTTGCTAACTTAAAAATAACACTTAGTACATCACTGGCAGTACAAATTTCCCCTCCTCCTGCAGTTCTCATGCACATTCAATTAAATCTGCCCCAGAGGAGAGAGGTGTGCATATGAAGTCCCACTGCATCAGTAGATGTCAGTTCACATGGCATGAAGAACTCTGCCACATCATGATTCCAGGCTGGAAGCTTTTTCAGTCATTCCATGCACAACTGTGTAGAGACCAGGCACTACAATTTCTATTAACAGTTATAGGAACCTAAGTGAGGAGTTGGTACTTACATGCCAATCTTACACGGAAAAAAGAAAAATTGACACATTTAACACTACAAGGAATACACATCACTTCTCATATAAAATAAGATGAATGTCAACTGAACTGGGAGGAGCCCCAGAGGGTGCATTTTATGCAACTTTTTAAAACTAAGAATGGAAAGAGATTTGTTCATGAAGATATGAAGCTATCCATTTCACAGTTCCTGACACTAGCAACAGGAGGAAATCGCACTTGCCTAAAAAGTCTGTACCAAGGCTTGCTATGTGTCTCAAAGAAGAAATAATATGCACAAAGCCATGCATATATTTGAAAAATGTGAATAAATATGCTTTGGTCAAACAGAAAAAGCACAAAAATTGACACATTAGGAAAAATGCATAAACTTTTGAACAATTTTTTTCTCTGTTCAGGCTGTGAGTGATGTTGGTTATATAACTAAAAAAACAACATGAACACACAAAAGGCATCAGCAGGCTTGGAAGAAGATTACAGTCAACCCTCCACATTTGCAGATTTGATTATTCACTGATTATTTGCTGTCACCTCTGCTGCCTCCCTATGCCATTTTAATAGGAACTGCAAGCCTGGTGAGACTGAGAAGCTGCAAACGAAGCTTTTAAGTCCCTATTAAAAATGGTGCAGGATAGCAGTGGAGGTGGCAGTAAGCCCCACCAGCCACCCACTTCAGCCTTGTGAAGGAACCCTGATGCCCCAAAGGAATCATACTTTTTTTGTGTGTTAAATATGGTTTTAGGATGGCCTAGAGTTATTCACAGGGGTCCTATGTCCCTAATCATAGTGAATGTGGAGGGATGAGTGTAATGTTTACAGAGAACTAGGGGAGTGGGGACTGAATGCAAGAGGTGAGGGGGAAGAGAATGGTTGTAATCACAACAGCAACGTTACTTGCTGTAACATCTTTTTGACAATCTCACTAGTTCCTTACTAAACTAGTCCAGATATTAACTATAGGCTGCTGTTTTAAGAAGTTTCTCTTTTAAAGAGACCCTCAAGTTAAGTGTATTTCACTGAACAGAGCAGACACATTGCCTTACACATGATATTTGTTGTTGTATGCCTTCAAAGCATTCCTGACTTATGGCTACTCTACAGTAAACCTTTTGCTGCTTTTTCTGGGGCAATATTTGGTCAGAGGGGGTTTGTTATTGCCTTTCTCTGAAGCTAAGAGAGACCCAAGGTCAGCTAGTGGGTTTCCATAGCTGAGTGGGGATTCAAACCTTGGTCTCCCACAATCCTAGTCCAACACTCAAACTGACTCTCAGATACATATAATAGAGGACTGTATTATTCTTGCAGGATGTGATCTGTAACTTTTCTAACCTGAGGCATTTGAAACAAAGGTAAGCAGCTGTAGTTCCCTGGTAGATAACCACAGTATGCACAAGCCCAATCCTGCAAATAGCACTATACAACATGGTGGATAACCCATACCCGAGTCGATAGCGTGCCTTTATCTTTTTGGAATGGTGGTGGACAAATTTCTGGGTTTTGTGGTATAATTCTTGCTTTGGGTAAGATGTCTTAAGCTGAATTCTCAGATAAGTCCCCCTCTGCAGGGAAAGGGACACATTTTTATTAAAAGAGGAGGAGCCCTGGTGGCGCAGTGGTTAAATGCCAGTACTGCAAGCCACAAACCACAAGGTTGTGAGTTCAATCCTGCCGGGCCCCAAGGTTGACTCAGCCTTCCATCCTTTCGCAGGTTGGTAAAATGAGTACCCAGCTTGTTGGGGGCATGTATAGAAAAATGTATCGAAATACATGCTAAATTGTTCACCGCCTCGATCTATATGGAGAGGCGGGATACAAATAAATAAATAAATAAAATAAAAAAAATTATCTGAGGGTAGAAGTCATGTTTTGTATGCAGAGGCTGCCAGATTCAATTTCCTAAGCCATTTCTGCACTAGATTGTTATAGTGCTATCGTTCCCCTTTCAACATCCTTTGAGGTTCCTCCCTAAACTGCAAACCCCAGGATTCCACAGGATGTCGAAAGTGGAATGATGGCACAATAACAGTCTAGTGCAGAAATGGCCCTTGACTAGGTAGATCAGTCTTGCGGAAGGCAGTTTCACAGGCTCAGCAGCTGTATATATATTTATTTTTAATCTTAACTCCTACCTGGATTTTGAGGAGACTCCCTTCCAAAGGGTCGCAGGACAAGTTGAAAGCCAAGGCGGCAGGGACCAGGGCTACCTCGCTCAGGATGGTGCCTTCGGCTGCGGCTGGCTGCCTGTCCTCCAAGTCCCGAAGGGGGACATCCCAGCGGGGGCTGAGGGCTCGCACGGCGGCCAAGTGGTGGGCTTCGTCCCCCAGGGAGTCCCCCTCTCGCCTGGCCACGGACACCCACTCACCTCGGAAAAGCCCCAGGCTGTGCAAGCAGCTGCGGGTCACCCAGAGGGCCTCGCCCGCCCCGGCCTCGCCTCCCCATAACGCCGGGCGGCCGCGCTTCCCCCTCACCAGCCGCTCGCCGCCGTGCGCCCACTCGGACACCAGAGGAGGGGGCGCGGGAGGCGAAGGAGACCCCCGCCGGCCTCGGCTCTCCCCGCCGCCCCGCAGTTCGGTCACGGCCAAGCGAGTGCCGGGGCACAAGAGGCCCTGCAGGGCTGGCCGGACCTCCAGCACCTGCAGCTCCGACCCTGGCAGGGCCTCCCCTCTCCTCACCAGCACGCTGGACCCGGAGCCGCCCACTAGCCGCGGCCCCCGCCCTCCCGCCGCCGCCGCCGCCGCCGGCGCTCCTCCCAGCAAGGCCCAGCCCAGCACCGGAGGCCTCCGCACGGGCCAGACCCGCACCCGGCTCCCCGCGGCCAGGCCCAGGTGCCTCAGGAAGAGCCGGCCCAGCCACAGCTCCGGGCGCGGAGCGGCCTCGTCCTCCAGCAGCGCCGCGCACAGCAACACCGGCTGCGCCGCCTCCGAGCCGGCGGGCCGCACGGCCAAGACGAGCGAGCCGGCGGGCCCCGCAGCCGCGGCCCATTCGCCCCCGGCTGGGGCCGCCACCAGCAGCCCCGTGGCCGGAGGCAGCTCCTGAGGGCCGGGGTCGCTGAGGCACTGCAGCACCGCCACCGCCATAGCCAAGGCGCCCCCACGTCCGGAAGGAAAAGAGAGGCCGCCTCAGCCTGGAGCCACAGAGAAACCCGTAGGAGAGACACCGCGGACCGCCGTTCTAGGACTTCCGACTTTGTTTCCCTCTCCAACGTCCGCTCAAGCGGAGTCAACAGGGATTTCAACATAGAGTTGCGAACGGTTAGCCTAGAGCGTCGCCACCCGGCGCTCTGGCCATTTCTGCCCTACTCTGTTATAGTGCTATTATTCCACTTTCAACATCCTATGGAATCCTCAAAGGCCCTAAACGGGAAACCTCGGGATACCATAGGACAGCGGTTCTCAACCTGTGGGTCGCGACCCCTTTGGGGGTCGGATGACCCTTTCACAGGGGTCGCCTAAGGCAGTCGGAAAATACGTATTTCCAATGGTCTTAGGCACGATTCCCTCCTTGGTGGAGGTGCGCAAGCGCGAGCCATGCGCTTGTGTCCTCCTGACCCCTTTGGCAGGAGCGCGTGTGGCTGCACGTCCTCCCACCAAAGGGGGCAGGGGGACACGAGCGCATGGCTTGCGCATCACCACTCCTGGGCCTTTTCCGCACGTTACCTTATTGCGGAGGTGGGGGGGTGCTGTTTGCGCAAGCAGGTTCTTGCGTGGGGTGCTCTCTTTGCTGCTCCTTCGTCCCACAGCTGGCTTCCTGGTCGCGCAACCTCCCTGCTCTTTCCTTCCGCAGTGCAGCGGCTCCTCTTTCCCTCCTTGCCCACCCCCCCCCATTTCTGGCCGACGAGGCGGCCTTTGCTGGGGGGAGGAGGAGGCATTGTAAATAATAAATAAATAATTTTATGGTTGGGGGTCACCACAACATGAGGAACGGTATTAAAGGGTTGCGGCATTAGGAAGGTTGAGAACCACTGCCATAGGATGTTTAATGTGGAATAATAGCACTATAACAAAGTAGGGCAGAAATGCCCTCTGAATGAATTCTGCAGACATATTTGAAAAAAAGAAAATACTGGAGGGTGCTATTATACATGGCTTCTGCTGCCAGGTTACTGCTGGCTAGATTGTGGAAGAATCCTAAAATACCAGAAGTTGAGGACTAACTGCACAAATTGTTAGAATGAAAGAAATTGACTCCCTGTCCCATAATATAAATGGGAAGTCGGACAGAGTTAAAGAAGAATAGAATCCAGTAATAACTTTCCTCAGGCAAAAAGGGGCGGAATCATATTGTTGACTAATGTTATTTTAAATATTACCACTATTGGCCTTTCCACGCTACACTATTATAGTGCTATTATTCCACTTTCAACATCCTGTGGAATTCTGAGGTTTACTGAGAAGTCTAAATGCCCCTCCCTAAACTGCAAACACCAGGATTCCATATTATGTTGAAAATGGAATAATAGCACAACAACAGTGTAGTGCGGAAAGGCCCTATAGGAATATTAATATCCTCGATATCACAATTATAGTTCTATGGTTTTCCTTTTCTATCATCTATTTAAAATGAGGAATTGAAATTATGGCAAAATTTCACTTTAAGTTACACTTTCTTTTACTTATGGAATTTAAGGTTTTGATGTAAAAAAGCATACCACGTTAAAGTAGGTAGGAAAGGAAGAAGACACAATATTATTGTTAGAGATTTATAGATTTATTCCTTTTTACAGATATTCGTATTTAAATTGATGACATAAGCTTCAATTTCAATTATTAAATTTATAATTTAGTTGAAGATTGTTGAAACTATCCCTAAGATTTATATATAATAACTTCATGATGTTTTTTGTGTGTGTTTTATAAACATTGTAATCTTGTAATTTGTAATATTGTAATTTTTGTAACTTTTTATAAATACTATAATATATATATATATGTAAAGAAACACAGTGAATATGAATTTAAATTGTGTCGCTTCTAAGTTCAGTTTCATCGACTCTTCTGGGATGCCCCTCTCCTGAGTGAGAGCACAAGCTGCCCACAGAGAATTTTGGAGAAAATAGTTATTTTAGTTTAACTCTTTAAAAGTACCTCTTCCAAAATGCTATTAGCAAAAAAGACAAATAATTCTTCTTCTTTCTAACATAGAACTTAAGCAGCATTAAAGTAAATGGAGCACAAGAGCTCTGCATTTATTTGAACACTAGATTTGGGCTGGGAGTGCAGTATGAGAGGGAAAACTGACCTTCCTTGCCACCTGAACATAATTTTGTATTGGGAAGAGTTCCCAGAGCTTGGCAAGATATGAAGAACTCTTTCATAACTCATTTCAGTTGTTTGTTTTGTTCCCCGAAAGCAAGACATTCATTAATACTTTATAAAAAAGGAAACCTTGGGAATCAAGGTTCATTAAAGAATGAAGCAAAACTTGGGGGGGGAAAATCATGTGAAAACACCATTAAAAATGATTATACCTATGAAATTACTTGTTACCCACACATCAGTTACTTTTGAGAAATAACATCCTTTTTTTTCACTAAGAGAACTATCTCACACTGTTAACCAAGTAGCTTTTAAATTCCATTATTTTCAGCCGGCTGGCCCCTCCCGAAACTGCAAACCCCAGGATTCCAAAGGATGTTGAAAGTGGAATCATAGTGCTATAACAGTCTTGTGCGGAAATGGCCCAGGTCAGGGAAAGGAAAGAGAAGGGAAGGGGGTGGGTCAGCTGAGTGGGTCTATATTTTCTGTCTCTTGCCCATCTCCTTCCTTGGGTGTGTGGGAGGCATTGGGAGAGAGTTTGTGGTGCTGAGAAATTGGGCTGCAATTTGCCCTTAGCTGGCCAGGTAGCAGGTGGTAGAGGAGGACTAGGACCAGAGGTGGGTTTTTAAACAGCTGTGCAGCCTGATTGGAGCTACTAAGAGGGAAGTTTCCCTTGGAAAAGGGGTATCTGGGGTGGGGACAGGGATGGAAGCAGGGCTTGAAGAAACTCACAAATAATCAAATTTGTCAAAGTCAAACCTGCAAATGTGGAGGGCCAACTGTATGTAGAATTTTAAATACACAGTCAGCCCTCCACATTTGCGGGTTTTACTTTTGCAGATTTGATTATTCATGGATTATTTGCTGTCACTGCTGCTGCCTCCCTACACCATTTTTAATAGGGAGGCCTTGTGAGACTGAGAAAGTGCTAATGAGGCTTGTAAGTCCCTGTTAAAAATGATGTGGGGCAGCAGTGAAGGTAGCAGTAAGCCCCACCACCCACTCTCTTCCGCCTTGTGAAGGAACCCTGATGCCCCAAAGGAATCCATGGTGGGTTGAATATGGTGATCATACTTTTTAGTGTATTAATGTTACTGCGGTAGATAACCCTAACCCGGGGTCTACAATTTAATATTAAAAATATCTCCACGTGCTTGAGAGGTCCCCTGAACGAGCATGTAGGCAGGCACGGTCGAACGGCCAAAAACAGGAAAAACCCAGTCAGGCCAGTATATTCATAGTCATGTAGCCCCAGGAGACCTCCAGACATGTAAAATATAAAATACAAAAAGGGTCCTCAGCCCCGAGGAGCCAGCTTGAAGGGATTAACGCATCTGACAAACAGCCCATCAAGCGAGGACGATTTGCATACAGCCGAGGCTTTGACAACCCCAGAAAATCCAATCATGCACAGGACACTGACGTTTTGGAGCTTTGTTCTAGCTCCTCCACCTATTGTTCTCCCTGGGAAAGCATTAGCTCTACAGGTATCTTTTCCCCCATAAATAGACCCAGTTTTTGAGCAGCTCTTTGGATCACTCTGGATTGCTCCCGGCTTCCCATTAGACCGTCACTCTGTCCGTTGAGCTATCCCCTCAGCCCTCCACGTGCTGAGTCCCATCTCTCTCTCCGCTGCTGGCTCGGACCTCCGGACTTCAGGACCAGGTGCAGTATTCCCCAGCGTAACCCTCCAAAGTCCCCTATCCAATTTCCTCTCTTTTATTTCTAAATAGCTCTTGAATGAGTGAGTGTGTGAGTGCGCATGTGCGCAAGTCTTTATTTTTAATAAAATCATTTATTAAGACCATTTTGCTTGGTTTTTGGCTTGGCCTGACCCCGTAAACATTGGGTGAAAGATCTCGCTAGGTTACTCTGCCTCTCGTATGATGCTTGGCTTGTGCTCTGGCTAGTTTCCGTTCCCCATCAAGTGGAGCACATTGAGGTGTCCCCCAAGGGACCCCAGAAATCAGGGTAACATTAAATATGATTTGGGAGGGCCTAGAGTTATTCACAGTTTTTCACTTTCACAGAGTCCTGTGCCCCTAACCCTGGTGAATGTGGAGGGATGACTGTATTTTATAACAATATTCAGAGGCTCCTCATAATCTGATGCCCTACTATAATTTACTTAGTTTGTGCATAAATCTGACTCTGAGATTGGTTTTTGGCTCTAGCCTCCACTTCCTGCTAACTTGTACTTCACAACAGACCATCATACCCTCCAACATTTCACATGTTCGAACCAGGACAGATGTGACCAAGCAACATCAGAGTGTGGTAAGGACAGGAAAAGCTATTAATGAGGAAGAACAGATAAGCTAGGAGAGACTTCAGCAGTTTTCTGCCCCTTCCTCTCCCAACCTAAGTTAATGGAGTGCAAACTACTTTATTTTATTTTATTTTTTTATTTATTTTATTTATATGCCACCTTTCTCCCAAAATAGAACCCAAAGGAGCTTCCAACAATTAGACATATTAAAAACATTAAAAGCATATAAAATTATACAAACCTAAAACCATATTCAATTTTTTAAAACAAGTTAATAAATAAAGCTCCCCAGTTCATATAAAAGCCTGCTTAAAAAGAAATGTTTCAGCTTGCTGGCAAAAAGAGAGCATGGAGGGTACCAGCCTAGCCTCCCGTGGAAGAGAATTCCACAGGGTGGGAGCAGCCACTGAGAAGGCTCTCTCTCGTGTCTTTACCACGCGAGCCTGGGATGGTGGTGGAACCGAGAGAAAGCCTTCCTCAGGAGATCTCAGGCTCTAGCAGGTTTGTACAGGGAGAACTCTGAACTCAGTTTGCAGCAAATAAAGTAAGGCAAGGCAGTGGGGTGAAGTGGGAAGAGAAGAGAGAAACTGGGACATTTTTAAAACAGCTGAAAAAAGTGGGATGGCAGGGGGTTATTAAGGATTGCCCCTGCCAAATAAGGACGGTTAGAATATATGGAGTATGCTTAAAGGGATGTGGCCTGAGAGAGTTGGCCTGAGTGTAATAAAAGTGACCTATACAGTTAAATTAATGTAGATAGGATGCTCATTGGTTTCTGACCGTTCACTGATATATGAATGCAGGCAGGAGAAGCACAGGCTAGTGAAATCAATGTTGGGTCAGTGATTCCCTGTTTCAGGAGTGGAAGTCAGAGAGAAATTGACTGGGTCTTCATGTGACCCCTTGGGCAGACTGATGCTAAATAAATCTTAAACAACTAACATTTTCCAAAGTAAGTTGCAAATATTAAGTGGAACTTAATAGCGTGTGAGTTTCCACATGATTGCACCCATAATGATCATCATACTAACAATGGCCTGTCATGAGTGTTTTTTTTTTAATTTAGTGTGAGAAATGTGGGAAAAAATTAGTAGTGAGGGAGGAAAGAAATTATTAAGATATGAATGTGTGCTTGTTATGTACACTGCTACAAACTGACTGTACTGCAGGTCCACAAAAGTATTTTCAACACATCTGTCAAATACATGTCCTAAAGCATAATAAGACTGTTAAATGGTAGGTGGTGATGTTTGCAGCCTTGGAGTATGAGTATTTTTGCTAGAGCAGGAGCAACTAGGCCATGTAATAATAATGATGATGATGATGATGATGATGATATAATTAAAAATTGTTATCCACTTCTCCCCAAGGCTTCAGACAGGGTACAGCACAGATAGAATTATAAAATCATAGTTAAAATACACTAAAACACTTAAAATACAAACATTTAAATACAAATATGCTATAATTAAAATATATCATAATTAAAAGTATAATTGAAAATATAATTACAAGTATAATTAAAGTACAATTAAAAACAGACTGGGAATATTCTCAGGAATAATCTTGAAAAGTACATAAGCATCTACAAATATGAAAGATGTTTCTAATGCAATACTAATATATATTATAGTACATCCAGTCAGAAAGGAGTGAGCATAAGTGTATCATATGCCACAAGGAAGCATTACTCATATCACCAACACTTATCTGAAGTTATCTATTTATTTCTGAAAAGGCATAGTGGCATGTCCAATACTGTATATCCAAAATATCATTTTTTGTTGAAATCAATATAGTTTTCAATTTAAAGTGACTGAGATTTAGCTTTAAATCTGAAGAAACCAAGACACCAACCACTGAGTTGCACAAGACAGTTTAACCCTTTGTTCCACTCAGATCTAACTTCATTGATATCAAACTTACTGCTTTGGAAAACATTTGTCTATTAACGGTTGTTTCAGTTTTTCTGAGGATGCAGTTGGGTGTTTCCAACACAGCAGGAGTGGCTGACAGTTTTTCTCACTATTCTCAACCTCATACTTTAGAATAAGCTTATAAATTGTAGTTGATGAGAACATGCTTCCTGCTGCCCTCATTGCTGAAACTGAAGAGGGCATTCTCCCTTTCTTCTTAGAAGGATGGAAATAAAGGCAGCCCAATCTCAAAATGGTGCCAAATAGGTTAATTCCAAAAGCATCCAAGGGGCAATATGTAAATCAAACTGTACTTGCTAGTTGTTTGTATAAGTAAAAAAATACAGCCTCAAATCTGGAAAAGTACACCTTTAGAAAATGACAGGTGCGTCTTGTGAAGTGAAAAATGGGTAATTGAAGTCCCTCATGTGTGGTAAATTTCCTGCATAGATTATTAGTTGCCTGATAAGAAGCCTAAGGAATATACAGTGAAATGCCGCCAGGAACATCGAATATCTGTGGCAGAACATTCATCTTTAGTGTGTTGATCTTATCCAATTGCTTGGTTTGAGTGACACCCCCATCCAAATAATTATCAGTATATAAAACCCAGTATTAAAATGAACCCAAGTCACATCTACTGGTATAATGAGGGCCAAAAAGTACAACAGGCTGGATCCAAACTTAATCATAAGTTGTAAGGCGTATCATAAACCATAAAGCATAAAATTTGGAAGTTGGGCCATCAAGTCTAATCCTCTGCTCAGTTCAGGACCTCCCTCTAGAGTATCCTAACATAGAACAGAACCATTTAAATTGGTATGATTAATGGTGTAACATTAATCAGTTTGATTTCAATGGGCTGAACGCTAAGTTTATACTACGAAATTATAGCACTTTGATACCACTTCAAAAGCCATGGCTGCATCTTTCAGCATTTGTAGTTTGGTGAAGCGCTTCTGTGGGAGACAATTCTAAATACCACATGAAATTGGTATTTCAAGTGGCAGAATTCCAAAAGATGGTGGTGTGACAGTTAAAGTGGTATTAAGGTGCTATAACTGCGCAGTATGAAAGTGACTTATGTTTTGATTCAATGCTGTTTGTGTAGTTTAAAGAGACAGAAAATCGGTTATGTGGAGATGCTATTGCTTTTGTGGAACTGATGCTGCATTGGAACCATTGGTGCCTACATGCGCCTGTTTGTCTTTCTCCACTTGCTTAACCTGTATCATGTAAATTATGTATTGGAGTCATGTGGCCCTCTGGGGCTATTTCTGCACTAGATTGTTATAGCGCTATTATTCCACTTTCAACATCCTATGGAATCCTGGAGTTTGCAGTTTAGGGAGGGGCCGGGCGACTGGCTACTGCTTCTGGGAGTTGCAGCCCAACAGCATATGGAGGGCTAGATAATTCCAATCCCTTATGCAATTAATAGATAAAAATAATATCACTCTTGGGAATGACTATACTCTCTTCTCACATGGAAAAAAAAACAGTAAACTTTGCCATAGTGCTTGGAAAGAGGGAGCATTAACCATGATGGCAAGACACAGTCATGTAGTTTAGACTTAGGCCATTTCTGCATGACCCTCTTATAGCGCGATGATTCCACTTTCAACCTCCTATGGAATCCTGGGGTTTGTAGTTTCGGGAGGGGCCAGCCGGCCCCTCCCGGAACTGCAAACCCAAGGATTCCATAGGAGGTTGAAAGTGGAATCGTTCGCTATAAGAGGGTCGTGTAGAAATGTTCATAGACAGGGAAAACCTGTCAGTCACCATCTCTCAGGCCACCCTACCTAATGTATGTTGTAAGAATAACATATGGAAAATGCTTGTGCATGCTGTCATAAGAAGGATGGGGTACGGATGTGATATATCAGCTATCTCCTGTCTTTAGTATTTTTCATAGTCTCGGAGAATCAGTTGGAAAGGATCAGAAGAGCCATCTGGTTCAACCCCTTCGTCATGCAGGAATAGACAACTACAGCACTTCTGAAAGATGTCCATGCAACCTCTGCTAAAGATGTCCAAAGAAGAAGCATTCACCCTCACCATCTGAGCAGCCCATTCCACTGTCAAACAGCACTTAAAAGTAAAGACGTTCTTCCTAATGTTTACATGGAATATCTTGTAATTTGAATGCATTGGTTCTTGTTCCAGATTCTGGAGCAGCAGAAAACAAGTTAATTCCATCTTCTGCATTATATCCCTTCAGATATTTAAAGATGGCTGCTTTTTCTTTCTTCAGCCATGCTGGTTCTTCCCCCCACCCCAAGGCACACATTATTTGTTTATATTGTATCTTTCCCCAAACCCAGGCAAATTAAACAAAGGTGCTACGACTACCAACTGTTGTTACAATACTAAGAATAGAACTGAACAACTATCATATGAATTACAGTCATTTAGGTGTAAGTACATTTGAAAGTTCTGTGGACTGCAGCCAGCTGGGGTATTCCATGACTTGTTTGGGTATATACATAGTTTCTTCCATGTATTCCTTTTAATTTCATCTTTTATTGATCACTACATCATGCTGAATCTTGGCAAGAAGTGACATTTGTCATTTTTTGCTTCCCAATTATTTTAAGTTGGCAGAAGAAGCTGCAAGAATTATGCCAAGTTCTAATCAGAGGTGGGGGGACAGACTCACAAAAAAGTTTTTAAAAATTGAAGTGCCTATCTAAAAGTTACTTACCAGTGGCATATCTGACCTTTCTTCCAAACCGCAATAGAGCTTTTAAAAGGGACTTTGAGCTAGAACTCCTAAAATTCTCTACCAGAATGAAGTCTGATCGTGGATCAGTTTGCTTTCTGGGGCTACAACGATGACTGCAGATTTGTATGAAGCACAGAACACCTTTCTTTGTTCCAGTGAAAGAACAATAATTGCTCTAACTGGTTGAAAATTAACACACAAACCTATACATATTTACTGAGAGAAATCAGAAAGATTTTTTTCCTGATAATAATATAATAGATAATAATATCTCTAAGAGATCATCCTGTGCATATTCTCTCAGAAGTAACTTCCATTGAGTTCAGTGAGGCATTCTTATCTTTGTTGTTGTGTGCCTTCAAGTCATTTCTGACTTAAGGCGACCCTAATGCAAGCCTATCAGAAGCTTTTCTTGGCAGAATTTGTTCAGACACTGGTCTCCCACTGTCCTGATCTAACACTCACATCACAACACCACACTGGCTCTCTCAAGGGAGGCTTACTGCCAGGTAAGTGTGTATAGAATTGCAATCTAGAAGTGTGGCTCAAAGGCCTGTTTAAAGGCATTCTGATGGCGTCCATCAAACTGTCCTTATGATGCTCACAAGCTTGATATTATGGAATTTGTCATTCCTCCTAGTGTGTTTTCTACAGCATCAAAGAATGCCTGGATATAAGAGTGGCCCTGCCATTAGACAGAGAGAGCCAATTGCCTTTATGTTGTGTCAGCTTTGTTCTTTCTGCCACATTTTTAGGCAGTCGCTTTGCTTTGATTCTTCACTGTGCTGTGAAGGGGGTGATGGAAATGGCTGGAGAAAAATGTGTTAGGAACAGGGAAATTTTATTGTAACTAACTGTGATAAGAGTCCAGGTACAGTACAGACAGACACAGTGCAAGATTGAAGTGTTGGTAAGCTGAATGAGAAACTGGGAGTGGGGCGAAATTTTGAGAGAAAGGGATTGTTGTGACAAACTGTCAAACAGAATGCTAGCGTGTGCTAATTTGAGGTGCTGCAGATCCAATGCTTCTTTAGTTTTGGCAACTCCAAGGTGTACTGTTGTTTCTTCAGTGTTCCTGAATAAAGATTTGACACCTCTAACCCTAATTCCTTGAACTTGGAGCAGGAAGAAAATGCTGAAGCAAGTAATGGAAGCTTCCTTCCTTCCCTGATTCTGCTTGAATCTACTAAATTAGTCTGCTGCCTTCATATCTAGTGAAACCTCCTATCTTGCCAGTGTGAGATTGAATTGTCAATCCAGTGAGATTCAGCACATGGAACTGAAGAGTATCATCTTGCCATTTGCCTGATACAGCAAAATGTCTTGGTCCAGTCCTGTCTAAGCATATGGATCTTCCGCGCAACTTTCATATCTAGTAGCCTTTTATAGAACTATCCTGCCTGGATTTGTGTAATCCTTCAAAGCTGGCTCCTTTTTGTTGAGTAAATCCGACTGAACTCAAACAACATACACAGAATTGTGCTGCAAAAAAAATCCACACAAAAAGTGTTTTGCAATTAATTCCATAATTTAATTACAAATTGTCATCTTGTCAGCTTATTAGCAATTAAAATTAAGTTGCTATGAATCTTTTAATTGGAAGTAAATACTACTGAACTCAGTACTGCTTACTTTTGAGTAAAGAGACACAGATTAAGTCTGGAAATTCGAACATTAATCTTTACAGTGAAGACAAAACAGGCTTATTGCCTCTTCCAACAAAATATTTGGCTTGCAGATTCTACTTCATTCTGGCAGTGAAGAACAAATAATTATTTCTCCCTGTCACTGACAAAATAAAGTAGCATTTGTAGATGATGCTCTCTCCATGGTTATAATTGTTATAAATCTCCATCATTGTCCTTCTTAATCATAATTTTACCCTAAATATTCTAGCCTGTTAAGCCATGGGTGGGCAAAGGAGCTGTTCTGGCCACAGCATATGTGGTCTTTGGCTATATGTCTATTCAGACAATTAACTCACATTCAACCATTATGGCCATTTTTGTACTACTCTGTAATAATAATAATAATAATAATAATAATAATAATAATAATTAATTATTATTATTATTATTATTATTATTATTATATTATTTCTATCCCGCCTCTCCCCATGGATCGAGGTGGCAAACAACAATAATATATTAATTACATTAAAAAACATACCCAATCCTCCCCCACCCACCAACCCACCTAAAACCAACCCCCTAAAACACACAACAATTAACAATTAACAACAATCAACTGACTATTAAAATAACAGCAAGACAGTTGGTGGGAGGCGGTGGAGCACTAGTCTGGGAAGGCCTGTCGGAAGAGAGCAGTCTTGACTGCTTTTTTAAAGCAGTCAAGACTGGTAATATGCCGGGTCTCCTCCGGCAGGCCATTCCATAACTTGGGAGCGATAGAAGAGAAGGTCCTCTGGGTAACCGCAACCAACCTAGTTCTGACTGATTGCAGTAAATTCCTCCCAGAGGACCTTAGTGTGCGGGGCGGATTATATAGGAGAAGGCGATCCCGCAGGTAAGCTGGCCCCAAGCCATAAAGGGCTTTAAGGGTAAGAACCAACACCTTGTACTGTGCCCGGAAACTATGGTGCTATTATTCCACTTTCAACATCCTGTGGAATTCTGGGGTTTGTAGTTTACTGAGGACAAAGAGCTCTCTGGCTGAGAATTCTAGTGTAGTCCGGAAATGGCCTAAGTTGTAAACGAAATCTATTACATTTTATTCTAGAATCTAATGGTTTGATGAGACATGAATACCCCTTCTCAAACTGCAAATTCTAGGATTCCATAGGATGTTGACATGGTAGTTAAAATAGAGTATAGTGCTATGCCTTTAAACGAAAAGGAGAGCAACTAGGTACCGACCGTACTGCTCTGCCTGGGCCCCAGTGCCTGTAAGAGTTCTCTCTCTTGATTCCAGCTCCCATTACTCTGGCCTCTGATGGAGAGGAAGAGCAGCCAGGCACAACTCCATGTCATCTGGGTCTCAGAAGTTGGTTAAAAGGCCTTCCCTCTGGATTCCAACTCCCATTAATGTGGCCTCTGGGGGAGAGAAGAGCCGCCTGGCATAGCTCACTATTTCTGGTGGGAGCACCTCTCTTCCTATTCCAACTGCTATGACTCTGGTCTCTGAGAGAGAAAAGAACAGCCAGCCATAGTTTTATCATGCTTCAGCTCCAGCAACTGGTGAGAGCCCTTCCGTTTAGACTTCAACTGCCATTGCTCTGTCCTTGAGGGAGATGAAGAGCAGTCACCAACTGATAAACTTAATCTTCTTCTCCACTGCCATTCCCTTTTTCTTGAGTCCTCTGTCTTATATAGATTGTAAATCTGAAGCTAGGGAACGGTCAAGTTAATAATTTGTAAGCCACTCTGTAGATCTTTTTGATATAGGTATAAATACTCCAAATTAAAAAAAAATGCGTAGTGTGAAAGGGACCTAAATGTAATTGAAAACTGGCACGTCCATCATTAAAATTTCTGCTACTATAGAAGGCCATTGACATGACTTTACAAGTACCTGGGAGTTGATATTTTGGAATTTTCACCAGCATTCATAGACTGTATTGATGTGAATCTGGGGTTATTATGTTATGAACAGATAATGTGGTTTATCCTTTGTCTTTGTAGTCTGTGCAATGAGTTAATAGAATGCTATTTAAGGTCTGCATCATCGTGACAGCCATTATTTACTTGTTATATATTTGCCAGCATTTATAACTCTATTTAGGCAGATCTAAGTTTACAGTATGTTTCTATAGATTGTGTAATGTATAGCTGTAGTATTTTGTTATTTGTTCCTACAATCTATGTTATGGATAGCTGCTGTTCTACTTCTGCCCTGTTTTTATATAATTGTGTACCATTATTTATTTATAATTTGCACAGGTTGTTTACTTGTACTCCTTGTTTGAAGTTGTTCTAATCTATCTGTTTAATAATTATCTACTAGCTTGTTACCTACATTGCCTGTGACATTTCTGTTTTGTTCTATTGGTATATACTTTCATGTTTTTGATACTATAATATGGGGGGTAGTGGGATATTATTTTTATATACATGTTTAATATATTACACACTGTTTCAGTTATTTTTCTTAGTTATGTTCATTAGTAATGGTTGCATTTACCATGAGTGCAATTAAGACTTAGGGCCCTTTCCGCATGTGGGAAAATAAACAGGCAAAAATGGGATTCACCAGCTTTCTTCTCCATCCCGGTGAGTCCGTCGGGACGAGGAGCAGTGCGAGCTTGTCTCTCCGCACTGCTCCAGCGTACAAAATGGCAGCTTCCGGTTTGTAGAGGCTCTCCACCAACCAGAAAAGCTCGCCAGCCTAAAGTCCGCCCCCAGCAGATCTGCAGGCACGCACTTGTGCATGCCTGCAAATCTGCACCAGAGTGCAGCAATGGAACGACACGGAGTTGCGCGCTCCGTGCTTTTTAAAAACCTCTAAAACCTTAAAAAACATGCTGCATGACCAGTTCCGGTCGCTCCGAACCGGACTGAGGTGCAGAACTACAAAAAGTAGTCCACCCCAGTCCACTCTACGGTGCAGACGACCTCTGCTGGAGGTCGCTCTGCACCATTTTAATAGCCCGGTGCGGAAAGGGCCTTAAACTCTGTATCAAGACTGCACCAGCTTTCTAATAATTTGAAATGCCTTTCTCTGAAATGCTCTTCTTTTTTTATGACCGAGGGCAACAATGTTAGCAAATATTTATGCCTGGATGTTTCAATAACAGCAATATTTCTATGGATGTTTATTTGCTTTATTTTAATACTCTTTCTTCTTCCAAAAAAAAATTAGGGGAAGAATATAGATCACTAGCATGTAGGTACACTTTGGATTTCATCCTTCTTGTTTTCATTTTCACCTTATTTCCTAACAATAGCAAGAAAAGAATCTAATAGTATAAGCAGCAGCAGCAGTAATAATAATAATAATAATAGAGCTAATTGAAGCACTATTAATTTTAATTATCACTGGGTACTTTTTGTATTAAAAATCCCTCTGACCCCATCATCTATAATTGCACCCATGAGCATGTGTGCCAAGCTCAGATTCAGGGGGCCGAGTCCTGAAATAGTTCCTAAAACAGATTCCCTTTTTGTGTGTATGTGAGCTCGCCTTTCAGACTGAAGGGAAGGGGTAGCTCTAGAAATCTTTCCCCTACTTTGATCCCAGCTAGCACAACCAAGTTTAGAGTCTCAGAGGCATTGGTGCCAAGGTATCACATTCTTTCCACTCACTCTGTAGCTAGAAAAATAGAGTCAATGTAGGCAGTAATCCCTATAATTTCTTGGGTATAGTGGCAGAAGTCCACAGTCTTCTTCCCTCCAGGAGCATTTATTTCTTGGCAGCATGACAGTACAAGAACTGTATAGGTATGTGACAGCATCAACAGATCTCTAGCCATTGAGGGCCTGGAAAATTTATTTCACATGTACCATTGGTAGTCCAGCCTTGAGTCTGTGTTTATGTGCCTGAAATACTCAGTAATACACAACACACCTGACTAAGCGGGCTATATTGTCCACAATAAATGTATTATTCATCTTTAAGATGTCATGAGATTCTTTGGTATTTTTTGCTGCCATAGGGCAATGCAGTTACTTCTCTGAGAACTTTGGTGGGGTGCCCAGGTTAGTCCATTGTGACAAAAAATAGAAGAAGAAAAAAAGAAAGCCTTGTAGTGCCTTAAAGATGGTAGAATACACTTTGGAGAGAGCCAGCATGGTGTGGTGGTTTGAGGATTGGCCTGTGACCGGAGCCCGGGGTTCCATTCTTTGCTTGGCCATGAAAACCCACAGAGTGACCTTGGTGCACCACTCTCAGCAACAGAAAAACTCATGATAGCTTTGCCTTAGGGCACCATAAGTCGAAATGACTTGAAGCCACACAACAACAACAACAACAACAACAGCAACAGAGCTTTGAGGGACAAAATCCACTTCAATGCAGGACAGTGGTGTTCTCTGGTTGTTATTATTTCCTTCCCTCCCAGATCAGGTCTGTATATATATATATATATATACTTGGCGCTTTAAGAAATCTGTTCCATAGTCACTGACAGTAGTACTGAAAGAAACAGAGGCATTATTACTACAGTTGACCCTCCACATTTGAGGGTTTGACTTTCATGGATCTGAACAGTTGTTTCTTCAACCCCTGTCCCACAAACTCAGGTGCATCTTTTCCGGGGGGATGGAGGAACGTTCCCTCTTGGCAGCTCCAGTCAGGCCCTGCATTCATTTCAAAACCTGCTTCTGGTCCTCCTCCTCTTCCACCAGCCACTGCCTGGTCAGCTAAAGACTCAACTTTCAGATTTCTCAGCACCACAAACCCACCCCCAATGCCCCCTATATCCAAGGAAGGAGATGAGCAAGAGAGAAGAAATGTAGGGCCACCACGCTGACCCACTCCCTTTCCTCTGACCTGGTTTGGACCCTGGGTGCCCGTTCACACTGTGCCTCAGCCCCCATCCCATAGACACACACACACAACCCATTTTGATATTTGCAATTTTCCCACTTTTGTGGGGGTCCTGCGCCTCTAGCGAATGCAGACAGCCAGCTACACACTGGCCATTTCCGCACTACACTCTTATAGCGTGATTATTCCACTTTCGACCTCCTATGGAATCCTGGGGTTTGCAGTTCCGGCCCCTCCCGGAACTGCAAACCCCAGGATTCCATAGGAGGTCGAAAGTGGAATAATCACGCTATAAGAGTGTAGTGCAGGAATGGCCACTGCTACACCCTACACTGTTATAGTGCTAGACTCCACTTTCAACACCCTGTGGAATTTGGGGGTCTGCAGTTTCCTGACGCCAAAGAGCTCTCTGTCTTTCTAAAGGCTCCTCTCCAAACTACAAACCCCAGGATTCCACAGGATGCTGGAAGTGGAATAATAGCGCTATAACCGTCTAGTGCGGAAATGGCCGATGGGATCGTAAGAACAGCAGCCACTAGACGTGTTTCCCAGCGGACATCGTACACATCTATACTAAAATATGATTTTAGTAAAGAATGATGCCCGCAATGCAGTTGCCTTTCTTCGGAGCACCGTCGTGACCGTTTCCCCCGGTGAGGGGGGAGGGTGGCTTCTGTGGGGACGTTTCTCCTTGACAATGACACAGAGAAACCGGTGCCTCACATTGTAGCGGCGGCCCCTCGTTTGACAAAGGGCGTCTGGGCCGGCCTGCCTGCTCGTCTCCCCACCTCCCTCCCAGCCTCCTGAAGCAGCCATAGTGACCTATACGCCTCTTCTGGGAGCTCGGAACAGCCGCCGCCGGAGAACCTCCCGCCGCCCCCTCCCCACCATTGTGGGGCTCGGCAAATTAGCAGGAGCCTCTCCTTCCTCCTCCCTCTCCTCCCGCCCTCTCGGCTGTCCTTCACCAAACCGCCGAGGCCGCCGCCAATGGGAAAAATCGCCGCCGACACCGCTGGCCAATGAGCCGAAAGCGACGAGGCGGTTGCCGGGCAGGTTTGAGAAAGCGGGCCCAATGGGGGAAGAGCCACCCCAGCGCAGAGGGAGGAGGCGGCGGCGGCGGCGGCGGCGAGGAGAACCGAGGAGAACCGAGCGAGGAGGCCGGGCCGGCGGGAGAGGCCGAGCGGGTCAGCGAGCTCTTTCGAGATCCGGGATGCCCTACAAGCTGAAGAAGGAGAAGGTGAGGGGGCCGGACGTGCGTGTGCGGCGAGCCTCCCCCGCTCGGGAAAGGGAGGGAGGGGAGGGCTGCCCGGGCCTGGTGGAGACCCAGCTCGGGGCCTCCGCTGGGACGGGAACCTCCTGGCCGCGCGCCGGGGCCTTGGGGCGGTGCAGGGGCCGCAGCAGCAGCAGCAGCAGCAGCAGCAGCATTTGCAACCCATAGGCGTAGCTCTTGGGGTCGGGCGCAGGATTGGTGCCTGTGCAACCTCACCCCCCCCCCGTATTCATTCAGGAAACGGGCCAAGGCATCCATACACACACCTGCATCGGGGCATGGCTAGCTGGGTTTGCAACACACACACACACACACAGGCGTGCACACGCTGGGGCGCGGAGGGCAGCCGTGCAGACAATGCCGTGGGCTCGATGCATGATTGTCCACCCCCCCCCCGCCATGGTCCGCAAGCCTACGGGGTCCTTGCACCAGGGAGAGGCCGTTCGCCTTGTGTGCAGGTGACCTGATTGCCCACCATGAAAGAGGACCTTGCATGTATTCACACCAGTGTGTGTGTGAGAGAGAGAGAGGCGGGGGTGGGGAGATGGAGGGTCTTGTGCGGTTGCCGCTCAAGGCCGAGTGGTGCAGTTCCAGCACAGACATAGAGAAAAAGGAGATCGCTGCATGATGCATAGACAATCCGGGCCTGGAGAGGGGTGGGGTGGGATAGGACAGATTAGGGGGAGGAGGCTTTCTGGCAGAGATACTGGTGGGAAGGTTTCCTCTTGCCAGGAGGGAAAAAATGGACCTATCTCCACCAGATAGCATAGAATATAATCTGTACACAGGATGTTGCTCTTTGTGTGCTTTGCATGCATTCATTCTATTTTTGTGTGGGGGGGATATATGGGTGTGTACACATACCTTGTGTGTACCTACCGCTACTATATAGGCCTCATATATGGTAGTACAGGTAGATTTAAAGACAGGCTGCTCCTGTTTGGCTTTCTACTTGGATGTAAAGTTTTGAGATGGAAGCTGGGTTCACTGGGGCAATTCAGAGTGAAGCAGGCCATACCCATGGGCTGATCTGGCTGCCCAGTGTACATGCATGTTGCTGGGCAAGCTGTACCATCAGCTGCCTGGGGGCTAGGCAAATCCAAGGCCTTGCATATGTAGGAAGTACATATAGTGCATATAGCTGAATGGAATGAAAGAAAGATACCAAGTCCACATGTATAGGAGAGAAGAGGAAGAAGAGTTCAGAATAATTGTTTATGGAGTACTGAGTTTAAGTGTGCGTTACAGTCAAATGGTCAAGAGGATACTAAAACATGGCAGGCTGTACTGTAACCAGGCATATACGCGATGTTCCTGTTCAGAGACGATACTTATGCGGGTGTGCACAGCTGTAAAGTGGGAGTGGGAATTTTGCAACTCTCTATTGCCATTTCTGCACTACACTGTTATAGTGCTATTATTCCACTTTCAACATCCTGTGGAATCCTGGGGTTTGTAGTTTAGGGAGCGGCATTTAGAATTCTCAGCCAGAGAGCTCGTATGGCCTCAATAAAGTACAAACCCCAGAATTCCACAGGATGTTGAAAGTGGAATAATAGCCCTATAACAGTATAGTGCAGAAATGGCCTAAGTTTTTGAAGCACAACTCCTAGCATTCCTCAGCATTGCTTATACTGCCCAAGACCGTTAGGAAGTGCGTAGACTTTCACATTTCACAAATGAAAACTGGGATGTGTTTGGCCAAAGCAACATCAGAGTATGATCAATGTGGCAAACATTATTAATGAGAATACACAACCTAGGAGAGGCTGCAGCAGTTTGCTTTTGCCTAAGTCTAGTGGGAAGGGCAAGATTTCACTCTTCCCCTCCTCTCTGTTGAGTTAGTTTAGTGCAACCAACTTCTGCACATTGAACTCAGTTTGCAGGAGTTGAAGTAAGCTGAGGACAAAGTGGAGAGGTGGAAAGAGGAATAGGAAACTGAGACACTTGTAAATTAGCTGAAAAAGTGGGAGGACAGAGGATTAATTTGGACTGTCCTTGCCAAATCAGGATAGTTGGAGGGTATGGAACTGTAGCAACATAGTGGAACACCTCATAGTTCTCACCCTACTGCAAGGGGATGAAAAACAAGAGTTACTGTATGACTTAGAGGCATACAAAACATACACAGAATGCACAGTGTAGAACTTTACAGGGTTTGCTGATGAATATAAGAAGGCATCCTAAGAGTGAGGCATATATCCACATACACGTTGATTGGAGTCCCATGGCTGGGGAGGAGAAAGGATATAAATAAGTAAAATCATAATGTTAATGTAATAGAACATAATGGAAGCAGTGTGTATGTGCTGTACTGTACTTTGATATACACACAACATACTTTGATATATGCACACATGAGATGTGGCAAATGCATTGATTGTTTGCAGAGAGGAAGAAGTTTCTTTGGGGTGAATTGGCATGCTGAATTTAAGGCTCATGAATGTAACATTTCTAGTAGTGGTAGAGTGCATATTTTTAATGCAAAATGTTATAGACTTAGTTTTGCCAGGTAGGGCTGGAAAGACTCCTCTTTAAAACCCCAAAGAGTTTACGCTGACTGGCAGCTTCTCTTCAGGGTTTTAGTAGACGCTTCTGGACCAGATAGATCAGTGGTCTGAGCTGTTATAAGACATTTTCTGATGCACCATTTTTCACCTTTATGAAACGGAACATAGCAGCATGTAGGAGCAACAGTGGGGCTGTCAGTGCAGCCTATGTGCCTGCATGGTATCAGATGCATTATCATGGTACAAACAAAAAAAGGATGGATATTAGAAAATAATATGCTAATCCTTCCAGAATATAACATTGTTCCATAGGCCACATTTTCACAATCTAATTTCCATGCAGAGTATGGATAACATAGCTTACTGTAATTATCTTTTCTAAAGCTGTGTTGGAGTTCAGTTAGGCCTTCACCTACACAAATTTACCAGGAAATAAGGCCCATCAAATTCTTCACTACTTTCTGATTCATGGTCACCACACTTTCCCATGGGATCCAAATTGGTTAGTTTGCTTGCAGATCATAAGTAAGTGAGCATTGAAATAGATTTCAGATTCTAGCTTTTGTTCATCCTTTTCCAGCCCGGTGCCATCCAGATATTTTAGATGGTAACTATGACTTCTCTGCCAGCCACCCATGTGGTCTGGGTATAATAAGAGTTAAAACACTGTTGGGAAGGGCTGGAGTAGTGAATTCAGCTACTTTTTCATGGGCTAGAATCTTCCCTGCACTTCTGAATGCCTACCCTGTTGTGCCTAAGCCCCCCGCCTCTGTTTCAGTCCCTCCCAACCTGCTTTGACCTCTTGTGGGCTGGCTCTTCTGGCCATATATGATGTGTTGTAATCTCTTTAGTTTCTTCTCTGTCATTTTTCTGGATCTACATTGCAGGCCTCTTACCAAAAGAATAGCTTACTTACTAGCATTTCCTTGGTTTGACAGATAAGCCTTCTCTTTCCAAGGAGCAGTAGCAGAAACTGGACAGCTCTTCAGCCTGTTGTGTTCTGATGTAGTTAAAGGGGTGGCTTTGTCCACCCATTGGATGGGAGGGGAAGGGCTTAAGAAGTCAGATGCCGTTTCAGAAAAGAAAGAGAATTGATCATGCTAGGAGAGCTGCTTAGACGGTGATCGGTGTGCTGCTGTACACAGACCTTTCTCTTGTACTAGGAAGAACTTACCTCTCGGGCACCCACTTGTGGAGCATGGTATACTATGAAAGTTTTGTTTCTGGGCTAGTGTTCTCTTTTCAACCACTGGAATTCCAGTTTCATGATGCTCATCTTATGCCTTCATTAACCATATGAAGTCTTTAGTGGAGCAGTGCATCTGAAAATAGTTTTTTTCTTCTGTGTGTTTTGTTTTTGTTTCTTTCTCTTTTCTTCTAGGAGCCTCCAAAGTCGACCAAAAGCACTACAAAAGCCAGCAGCAGTGGTGGTGGTGGCAGTGGCGGCGGTGGGACTGGGAAGGATGGAAGCACAGAGAATTCAGAAGAGGTAGGACACTTGTTTTGCAAAACATTAAGTCATCTGTTGTATGGTGTGCATTGTATACTGGTTAACTTTGAGTTAAATTCAGTCTGATTGATAGAAAGTGACTGCTTTTGGATATGATTTTTTTAAGACTGAGGTTCTCCACACACTAACTTAGGAGCAGGTACTGTTGAGCATTGTGGGATTTACTTTTTGAGTAGACATGTATTTAGGATTGCACTGTAAAATTGTTTAGCTAGCTTGCCTATTTCTCCACACAGGAAGCAGCTGCATATTGCCTGTGCATTGTTTCTTCTTAAAAAACAAGCATTGCATGTCTTTAAGTATATAGATCCAACCAGTCATCTAAAAGATGAGAGGAATTGTGACTAAAGTTATTTCAAGATTTCTAGAAATTGCAGATGAACTCAGTAATAAAATTATAGTGCAGGGTGGGCAGCTAGAAGGCAGAGATTTGTATTGGGATCTCTAGACTGTATTTAAAAGTCTCTAATGAAGCTGTGACTTAGAGGATATACAGAAAGATTCTTGTGTTCTAGGTCTCTCTAACTTAAGAGATCTTCAAGGCATTTCATTTCCTGCTGCTGGCACAGTAATTTGGTACAGGTCTGAGAGGTTACCACAGACTTAGGAAGGGAGCATGGGAACAGTTAAGGAGGAATTGAAGCAACTAATAGAAATAAAAATTCCTAAAGAAGCTGAAAAGTCATACTGTGTGATTGTTTGATATCTAATGTAGTGGCCAAGAGAGTGTCTTGTGAAATTAACTTATCACCTTGGCTGTAAACTTGTGATTTCCTAGCAAGCTGTTCAGCTTCACTGTACCTTGGCTGGGGCTACAACTCCTAGAATCACCAGGCAGCATGACCAATGGGCTATGATGCCTGGGAAATTCTTGGTACTGAAGTTCAAAAAAGTAATATTTCCAGCCTCTGCTCTGCAACATGGAGAAAACAATAATGATATATGCAACAGGTGTAAATATTCCAGCAAGATGGTGTTTGTGAATTGGTTTGGGTGCTCAGTGTCGCTAATTATCAATTAACCAGTTCTGTTTAAGGATCAGTAATAGTGATTATTATTAACAATTGATAGAATTTGATGGGAGAAGGTATTAAGAAAGATGAGAGCAAAAACTTGTGGAAAGTGAAGTGAACACAAACGAGCACTCAGGCCCATGGCTTGTATAAATAGTGGATACTAAAGGACCAAGTGCTATGTAATATTAGTGGCAAAGAAATTCAATGAGACTATACTAAAGGAATTGATTGTGGCATAGAACAATAGCATTTTACAGTCTTTTTTTTTCAAAGTCTGTGCATGAATAACAAAATTTTAGATTCCACCTTGTTGGTCCTGAAGCACAAGTAACTGTTAATATCTCTGTCTCTATATCTGTGGAGTGCTAAAGATCAGAATATTTGTTCTCTATGGTGAAAAGAATACCATGGCATTCTGTGTCTCTGGTGAATATAATGCTATAGCAGTACGACGGCTAGGCTAAGCAGCAGGTTCAAGTTGAGAATGTTTAGGTGGCCATGAGATTCTCTTTGACTCCTTCCTTACTGAACTTTTTAGAGGAGTTTCTAGCTGATATAGTTCTCCTCCTATGTGGCTGCTTTCTTTTGTCGCTGCTTCTGCATCCTTGGACAAGTGCTCAAGTCACTTTAATTGGAAATGACTTCTGTTTCCCTTTATAAAGAAACAAAGACCATTTAGCCTGCAGCCCTTTATATACTTGTACAGTATCTGGGAATAAGCTCCATTGAAAATGTGAGGCTTATTTCTAAGTAGATGTATACAGGGTTTAACTGTCAGTGGCTATTTGCAGACAGAGTTGTGAAAGCTTCAGGTCTTTGTTGTGTGATTCCTAAAATATTTAATGTTGGTATCTTAGATTTAGGTATTTCTTTGAAGTTCTCTGCAGGGCAGGCAGCTAAAAGAAAACTATGATGGGTTCCAAATAATGGAGGCCTGTGGTTTGAGCCAGTGTTGTATAATGGTTTGAGTGCTGGACTATGACTGTGGAGACCATGGTTTGATTTCCCACTCAGTCATGGAAACCCACTGGGTGACCTCTCAGCCCTAGAAAATCCTGTGATGGATTCACTTAGGGTTGCCATAAGTTGGAAATGACTGGAAGGCACACAACAACAGTGGTTTGGATATGAGTGTTTCTTTGTGGTTATGTGCATGGAGGAAACCCACTTTGTGTCTGAAGTTGAGATAATTATGAATTTATGATCTCTTACCAGTACATTTTAATAAGATTTCTGAATGCTAGATAAATTGGTCCTGGCACAAAAATATGTTAAAATGTTTGGGAATTCCTTCTGCTATTTATGTTCTGGATTGGGTTCCAAGCAGATAAAAGAAAGCAGCAGTTGGGAGAATTTGAGTTTCTGAAGGATCCTCAATTTCATGCTTAATAGTATGAGTAATGGGTTCCTCCTTCCCATTTTGGGATGTAGTAGTCCTAAATATTAGCTTTTTCAAAGTCATACCCTTTTGTTATTACTTATTAAATCATCAGAGTGTCCTGTGGAAAATAAGCATTTTTTTAAAACAGCAGAGATTGGTAACCTGCCATCCTGGGGCCGCATGCAATTTTGGCTTTTTTAAAAAAGCTTTCTACAGTTCATCAATTCAGACCGCTGATAAGAGAGGTCTTTCCTACTCTCCCCAAGCAAAAAGAAAAGAAATTGAGAACTTAAAGTGGCAGAAAAAGGAAAAGTCCCCATCCATTTCCAGCGTGTAGCCCTTCACGAGATTATCTCATAGGCATCAGAGGTCCTACCCTTGTTTTATAGGTTTCAGCTGTAAGTGGGTTGATGTGGAGAAGAGAGCCAAAGAAGCATTTCTTTATGTTTTGTGACATCTTAAAGCAGGAGTGGGAATTGTGCAGTCCTCCAGATGATGTTGACCTCCAGATTCCAGCATTATTGAACATAGGGTTGCTGGGAGTTACAGTCAAATATATGGAAGGCTAAATAATTCCCAGTTCTCTCTTAAAGGCATGTGTGCTTTCCAGAATTAGAGTCCATTTTATCAGCTGAATGTTCTCCTTAGATATGTATATTCATTGGTAAAGAAGAAGAAAAAAACATAAAGGGTGAGGCCAGGGTACTGATAAATCAATTAGTCATTATGATACCACATGTTCTTGTCATTTTTTTGCAACAGATATAAACCATCAACATTCTTCTGACACTATTATTTGTCTTACAATTTCATGAATTTACATTTTAGTTTTCAAGGTAACAATGATTGTTTAATTTTTAAATATGATTTTATTGATGATAATTCTGATGCCCTAGGATGGCTATTGCTACTTAATGAAATGAAAGAAAAATTCTGCCTTTCGTATAGCCCACTAAAAACAGGACTAGTTTTGGAAACATACTTGTATGTGTGTGACATGTAAAAATATGCTAAACAGTTTTGAGCTTACAAACACTCAGCAGACTGAGTGTTTGTAAGCTAACTTTGAGCCAGGAGTTAATTTTGCTTGGAAAAATATTGGCTGATGTAAAGTAATGCAGGCATCAACTAGTATTTTATTCAGGTGTCCTGAGTGGCTTAAATAAAATATTTAGTGTTATTACTGAAGTGCTTGAAACAAACACACAAAAATCAATTTTTAAAGTGTCCTGAGTTTTTTCTTGCACTACTTCCAAACAGAAGAATGTGTGGAAGAAAATATGCAAATTGATCAGCAAATTATTTCAATTAACAAAATGTTCTTTCATCTGAAAGTAATCAGAATAGCAAATTGGTTAAAAGAAACTGAGAAACCGTTGTTTACTGCTATTACATTAGATGCAGACTGCAGTTGCTTCCAGACTCGAAACAGTCTCTGTTATTGTGATGCTGGCATGCAACTACATACAGGTGCACTCTGCAGTTATCAGAGAGATCAGGTGCTAAAATATATGTATTTATGACCTTATAACACATCAAGGGTTGGGCAACTTGTGACTCTCCAGACATTGTTGGACTGCAACGCATATCATCTGTTATCATTGGCTGTGCTGGCTAGAGCCGATGACAATTGCAGTCCAACAGTATCATGAATACTACAAATTGCACACTTCCTTGTCTGTAGCCATCTTGCCATGAAGCAGGTACATTTCTCTTTCTGTAGTTTTGATCGCCAATGTGTGTTGGGGACCATCTCCTGTCTCCATTGCATTTGGATAATTTCTTTTTGTAATTCTGGTTGCAAAACAGAAATGGGCCTCTGAAATAATTCACAGAGGCAACGCCTTAAAAATAGCTCACATACTCTGTTCAAAGTTGTTCAAGGAACAACCACGCAGGTGTTAAATTCCTAAGTAATTTCAACAGCAGCTGGGCACTGATGTGCAACCAAATCCATACAATATACACCATCATGAGTTCATTATCAGATGCACTCTGATGCATAGACTGCAGAATCCACCCAGCATACTGATGTGGTTTCTTTGCCAAAATCTCTCTGTGGTTTAGAGGAGTGTGGATACTGACAAATGGTCTACCACACCACTCTTAGTGCGTGTTACAGTATTCTTTATAGATTCCTCTTCCCTGTCAGATCTGCAGTAGTCAAATATACAGTCATAGCTGTACAAATGGAAGCCACCCACATCCATTATCTCTTGCACGTACAGGCTCATTGCTTGGGCTGACAGAGTATGCCATCCTTATGCAACTCTGATTTCAGGTTTTCCAAGCTCCTCTAAAGTATTTTGTCTTCTGGATCTTCCTTTGCAAATACTACTGCATAGGATAAAACAAAGGGTTTAATCTTTTGCTGCTTGTTCCTTGTAAGCATGCAGGGCTGGATGCTCTTTGGTTAAAAAGGAGAAGACATTCTGTGCCAGAGAAGCCCTGTTCTGCAACCTGTTCTGCAAATTAAAAGGATCTGGTGGTGGGTAATGTGAAAGATTTCTCCTCAAGACTTTGGAGAACTTCTGCATAGAGTGGGGTATGCAACCCATTATCCTCCTATTTTAGACTACAAGATATATGGACTATTATGACAGATTATGGGAATTGCAATCCAAATTACCTAGAGGGTACTAGGTTTCCTTCCTCTAGAGTAGACAGCAGAGGGCTAGATAGGCAGATAATTTAACCTATTAAAATGGAGCTTCCTGTATTCTTCTCTAATGGTCCTTCTTTAATGGTTATAGTCCACAAAACCATAACTTGGAAAGCCCATTCTGCCTGGGGGGATTCAGGAGTTGTAGTCCAGAAAGTCAAGAGCTGATCATAGCTCTTCAGCACTTCAAGCAGAGATCTTTCCCAGCCCTAATAAAGCTATCAGAACAAGCCAAGAGAAAGAGGCATTGTCCAATTTTCTACATATTTTTTTTAAAAAATTACAGGAAAACTGACAAAAGATGCCAAAGCATTTATTCCAGTGATACTATGATAAAAGTTACTCCGAAACCTTTGTTGTTTTTTTATATGCTGTAAAACACCTTTGGAAGATCATGATCTTGAAAAGCATCTTGAAAGCATCTAAGATAGTGCTTCTTAGCTTATTTAATGTGGGATACTGGCAGTTTTGCCCCTGATATGCCAGGAACCAGTACCATATGTGTGTCCATTGGCTACAGTTGTTTCTGCAGGGCCTGGTGCCAGTCTGGGGACCACCACATTAAATAATTCTGGTCTAAGAAATTAGGAGAACAAAATAAATTCTGAGCATCAACTGCTCTTCATTGAAGGGATTATTGTGTGTACTTAAATGATTTACCTTAATGCCAAGTACTGCTAAGGTGTTTATGAATTATGCCAAGTATTTGGCTTTTCATGAAGATCATCCCTGTGATGAAAAGCAGCTGGTACAACAAACGTGTTGTGATAATTTAATAGCGTTGCAGTTGGAATAAATGCTTTCACACCTTTGTATGTTTGTTTTCTGCCTCTAGAAAGAGCGTGAGCAGGTGAAGGAATAGCTGGAGCCATTCTTAAATGTATTAAAAGAGGCAGAAAATGCTCATCCTGCAGCTTGTGACTTTGATTCCCATCCTGAGGGTCGTCAGGCATTACTGGACTGTACCTCCCAAAATCCCTCAATATTGATTACCGGTGTGTTTGGCTAGGTCTTCTGGGAATTAAAGTCAAGGAATATCCAGCAATCCAAGACTGGGAACCACAGGTTTCAGAGATAAAAGGTGATTTTGAATAGCAGGTCTATATCCATATTGACTCTGGTTAAGGTTTAGAAATACAAGTGTCAGCACTGGACCTTAGAAGACGCCTTTACTTGTGTAGTCTTCCTTTTCAGCATTCTCCCTCACGCACCCCTTTGGGCCTTCATGCACTTTTTAAAAAGCCTGCTTTTAAAAGCTGTTCTTTTATTTTCATGGCATGAAACTCTCCTCAGCTGTATTTGCCCTAAAAACAAATAAAAGGTTTCCCAGGGTTGAGCCAACCAAAAGCTACTGAGTGGAAGTTAACAAAGATTTAGTCAAGAAAACATGTCAGGGGAAGACATTCTTGCCTAGCCTTTTCCTATAATAACTTTGAAAATAAAGGTAAGTATTTCATTTAAACACAAGGAAGAACAGGTATATCTCACTTAGTGAAGTAGATGGGTGCCTGGGTGTTATTTCTTTAATAGAAATTTTGGTACCAGTGGCAGGAATAACATGGAAGGAGTAGGGATACATTCCTACATCACAAAAAAGAGCAGCAGCTCAATGTGTTTCAGCAATTTTTAAATTTGAAACTAACAATATACTTGTGCAAAATGAAACAACTCAGGTAAGCCTTGCATAAATAAACAGAAACATTTTGAACTTTATAGAGGCCTTTTGAAAAATCCTTCCAAAATGAACCTAGAGATGGCTTTTTCTTTCACTAGCTTTGACTTTTTTATTATTTCCATTTTGGATGCAAAACTTGTGGATCTGTGCTCTTTAAAATGCTGGGACCAGCTGGTGAAGATTTATATACCCTCTCCTTTTCTCTCTATTTTGCTGGTCAGGCATGCTCAGCAAGGAATTCTGGAGCTACCTGCTGTTTACCTTGCCTATTGTAGGCAGACGCACAGAGCTATAGTTATACCCACTAGAATAGTATTCCATTCTTTCCCAGCTCAAGCTCGATTGCGTTGTTCGCTGCAAACATATTGTTGCAACCTAACACCAAAAGTCTAACTAGAATGAGGATGAGAAAAAAGGGGGTTCTGGGCAGGCATAAAAAGACTTCGTAAAAAGAATTTCTTTGTCAGAGGCTTTGTTAACTGAGGTATGCCTGTATACAACCACTAATTTCATTTAGTAGTCCTTCCTTAACCTGATCCTCCCTATTGGGTTATAATTTCTATAATCCACAACCAGTATGGTCAGTATTTATCGGTTGTAGGGATTGTAAAGCATGAGATTAGGGAAGGCTGGTCTGTAGAATGCACTGGAACAACAGCTGAGTTATCAGTGGTGCAACTGGAATAGGCCTAAATACCCTAAAAGCACCAGATTCTTTCTGATCTTGGAAGCTAATCATAGGCAGCCCTGGTTAGTACTTGAAAGGGAGAGCACCAATGAAGATCTGGTACTGTAATCTATATTTCAAAGAAAGGAACTGGCAAAACCACCTCCCAAGTATTCCTTGCCTATGAAAACCCTATGAAATTCATGGGATTGCTATAAGTTGACAGGTGACACACACTTTCTCCTTGTACTGTGATGCTGTCAAGAGAAAAATTCTCACAGGGAGAAGGGTTGATTAGCACTTACTGTCTCCTCCAGCCTCATTTTTCAGTTGTGGAGTGAGTGGAGAGGCAAGTGATCATACCCTCTAAGCCTGCAGCCTTGACCATATTGGCTGGAACAAAGACTCAGGGGAATGCCCAGATTTGTCCCTCTCCCTTGGGCTGAAAGAGACTGGTTCTGGCCCCAGGAAGGACTCTTTGCAATGTGAGAGTGTGGAGTCTACCCTCCATCCACACAATGATGGCTCTGTTTTTGGAACTACTCCAGGACCCTAATCATCTTAATATACCTTGACTGGGATTATCTTTAATGTTGTAAGGATATCTTAAGAGCCCTTTAAAAAAGAAAACAAAACAAGCAAGAAAACACCCCCTGAAAACCTGAATATTATACATTTTGTGCAAGTAAAAGTTTGTCTTAAAAACATTCCAAAAGTGGTGGAAAATCCTTAGTTGTTTTCTGCCCAGTGTTACCCCAATTCTCCAGTTTTGTAATTGGATTTTTTTAGTGGTTTGTGTGTGAAATTAGTTTTTAAAAAAACCCAGTTTCCCTCCGTAATGCTGTTGCTCCTCTCTCCCAATCCTCACACTCCTAACAGGATCAGTACATGTAAAAAGTAGGTTAGCCAGTATCCCCTGGTTACTGCTTTTAACCCTGGGAGGGAAACTTCTCAGAGAAGTGATGATTTTCATTGGGACTGTGTTAGGGTCAGAAGTGTCCCCCCTTCCTTGCAAACTGATGAAAACTTCTCCTTTTTCATGATGATGTTTCAATATTATTACTACTATTGAGAGGCAGTGTAGTCTAGTAGTTTGGCTGTTGAACCAGGACTCTGGGAGACCAGGGTTTTGAATCCTGACACAACCAGCACACTGGGTGAACTTGGGAAAGTCACTCTCTCTTAGCCTCAGAGGAAGGGAATGGCAAACCCTTCTAAACAAATTCTACAAGAAAAGACCATGTTAGGTTTACCTTAGGGTCACCACAAATTGGAAAAACTTGAAGGTGCACTATTATTATTATTATTATTATTATTATTATTATTATTATTATTATCATTATCATTATCATTATCATTATTATTATTAGAGCTGCAAAGATGCTTAGCATCATTTCTGAGTTTACTTTAGAAGAGAGCTTTTTCTGTTTCTCCTTGTCCTCAAACTTAGATGTTTTCTTTCTTTTTCCCCTTTAACCAACAAGCCTTGTACAAACCTATTTGGGAAAGTTGAGCAATTTAGATGCAGGAACTTCTAACAATGCTCCTTGTGGCATTGAAATCCACGCATTTCTTAGCAAAACATTTAAACAGTCTTTGCTGTTGCTCCTGTCCAGAGTGCAAAAATGTGTTCTTGGTGTGATTCTACCAGAAATCCCTCAGTGATCCATATAAGGGGTATCATTTTATAGTTGTCAATGTTTTTCCCTTAAACATTTCAACTGAGGAGGTTGATACAAATGTTTCTTTCCCTTTTTAAATATACTCCATTCAGGGTTCTGGAAAGGATGAGTTGAAAAGTGGCACAGGCTCTCTTCAGACTTACAATGAACTGGCTATGGTGAGATCCTGTTAATATGCAACAGGCAGCATGGTGGGGTTGGCACACTGCCCCAGGGCCCTTGTAAGAGAAAAGTGGAGCAAGTATTGGGCTGGAGAAGGGAGGGGGGAGCAGGACATGCCATCCATTTCCAGATGTCTTTGCAAAGCATTGTTTTGTGTCGTTTGTTTCCCACAGTATTTTTCTGATCCAGGGCATCCGTAGACCTTCCTTCATTTCTTCTTATAGCCACTTTTCCACTCCTGTCCTCTCGTCACACAGACCCTATAATGCCTTTTCTTCTCCTCACTGACGGAGGGCACACAGGCCTATAGCAAAAGCTTCCTCCTTTTAGAAGCTTCTTTATTGCGGTGTTTTGAATTAACCTGCGAGTTGCTAAGGGTTGGATTTGTGAGGCAAGAAATGAACTTGAAGCTCCTGGAGTGATTCCAGTGGACGTTCTGCCAGGCCCTTGGTCACTTAGCCTGTGTTACAAAATGAGGGCAGCTTTTGGGAATGGGTCACTGTTGGAATTCTGATTTATTCTGAGCTGTTTTTTTTCTTTCCAGTCTCTGTGTGTCTTGCAAAATACTAGCCTTTTCTCTCTTTTTCTCTCTGTCATTCCACATGTGCGTATGCATGTTTATACCAGCTCCAGTTTGATTTCCCCTAGTTTATTGTTTGCAAGGCTTCTGGAAGGGCATTGTATGTGAGAGAGTGTTTGTGTGCTTCCAAAGCATGAAAATACAGGTTTTTTTCTTTTTGGACTACAACTCCCCTAGTCCCCTATCCAGTTTAGTTGTGCTAACTGGAGGATTCTGTAAGTTGTAGTCAAAAAAGTATTTTTGCAGTCTCTTCCTGCTGCCATTCCTGCGTAACTTACACTGTTCCAACCTCTGCATTCTACCATCCTGAGGTTGGTACATTACATTCCTGCACAGACTTCCTTGAAATTTCTCTTGTGTCATTTTTCTCTGTCTGTGGCTTTGTTCTTAGTGGTCCAATCTCTTCTACTTGTGTGTTAATATCTGATAGCCAGATTCTTCTTTTTCTACAATGGCTCCTTTCTAATCTCACATTAATCACTTTTGTTGTTGTTGTGTGCCTTCAAGTTGTATCCGACTTACAGTGACTATAAGGCAAACCTATAGTGAGTTTTCTTGACAAGATTTATTTATAGGAGAGTTATTCAGAGGAGGTTCACCTTGGCCTTTCTCTGAGGCTGAGAGAATGTGACTTCCCCAAGGTCAGTCAGTGAGTTCCCATGGCTGAGTGAAGAGTCAGGCCCCAATCTCTAGAGCTGTAGTCCAACACTCAACCCACCACACAAGCTCTCAATGACCACTTTGTTCACAATTATTATGCAAGCTGTATTTTGCTCAGGTCTTAAATCATCTCCAAAATTGACCCTTTCAGGGTTTGAAACACTGAAGAAAGGAGTTTGTAAAGTGAGGAAGCTGCCTATGGTAATCCTATACTGTGAGTTTGCAGAACTAAATTAGGAGTTGGTTTGTTCACTTGTTCTCTGTAGCTTTTGGGTGGATCAGTCCTGATTAGATTTTTGACAGAATATTATGTAAGAAAGATTGAACAAGAGGGAATAAAAGCATATTTTAAAGGGCATTTGATGAAGGCCCAAAGATGGGTTTGGGAGTGAATGTTGAAAAGGAAGAGCTCAACATAACAAATGCCCTTTATTTTGTAAGCCATTATGGACGTCAAGGCCTTAAATACCAGTATATCATTTTTAGGAGTGGATTTTGGTAAGATGCACAGGATTAAAAGAAGAGGCCAGTCAGTGCCATGGCTATATAAATTCCAAGTTCATATCTTAAATCCTGTATAGTTATTGCCAGTCAGTACTGAGTTAGACGGCCCAATGTCTCCACAGAGTCCATGGCAGCTCCCTGTGTTCCTATCTGAAGCTTGGACAAATTATCATTTCTTACTGAGGGACTCATCTGCTGCATTCAGCCTGCAGTCTTTTAGTCCATCTGTTCAGGATATTTGGTGTGAGCAGAAAGTCCTTCTACATCCTCTGCATAGAGAACTGTTGTGGTGTAATGCTTACACAGTGTGGGACCTGGGAGATCTGGGTTATTCTTTCCACTGAGTCATGAAACTAACAGGGCTGTCTTGGGCTAGCAACTCTCACTGTCAGCCTAACCTATCCCTCAGGGTTATGGTAAGGATAATATGAAGGGGAGCCATGTATGTCACATTGAGTTCCTTGAAGGAGGGTGGGATACAAATGTAATTAAATAATCAACTATCTTTCTCTTTCTCCCTTCCTTCTTCCATTCCTTCGAGTTGCATCCAGAGTTGTGGTAGATGATAGCCCTTATAGCCAAATAGAAATCACAGGTATTCTGAGTAATAACATTCTCTTTTCTGTGATCCTTCTTGTGTTTTATCTGCTTCATTTTACTGTTGAGATGACCCACCCTCTGTAAATGTGAAATTATCTGCTAAGATAAGAGGCTACTTATTAACAAGCAGTCAGCATGAATCCAAACACACCCAGAGCTGAGTCATATTTGTCTCTAACTTTCTGGAGGCTTGATAACTCTTGTCGAGATGCATGAACTGCCTCTGTCACAAAGTATTATGCTTGGTTTAATTTACATTTAAAGAAATGGAAGTTGTGTCTGTGACAGTTATGGATCTGTGGAGGTACCTTCATGCATCCCCACCAGGTGGTTACTTGCTGCTATAACCCCATGATCAGGTTATTGCAATATATTGTGTGTGGAACTGCTTTGAAGATGACCAGGAAGTGTCAACAAATGCAGAGTGCAGGTGCTGTGAAATTGCTAATAAGTCTTGTCAGATGAGTTTACATTCCACCAATATTGAAGGAGGTACACTGGTTGCACATTTGCTTCTGGACCCAATTCAGGTTGCTTGCTTTGACCTTGAAAGCCCTAACCAGCTTGAGATCCAAATACCTGAAGTAATAATTCTGCCTATACCTGTTGGCTTGCATCCTTCTATACATTGGCATCCTGTTAGTTAGTCCCAAATAGAGTAGACCCCTTCAGTAAATTATCGAATGGTGAGTCAACACATAGGTAAATCCTGTGGGGAAGCCAGTGTGGTATAGTGGTTTGAGCATTGGACTACAACTCTGGAAACCAGGGTTCAAATCCCTGCTTGGCCATGGAAACCCACTAGATGACCTTGGGCAAGTCACTCTCTCTCAGCCTCAGAGGAAGACAACAGCAAACCCCTCTGAACAATCTTGCCAAGAAAACCCTGTGATAGCTTTCCTTTAGGGTTGCCATAAGTTTAGAACAATCTTCAGGTATACTGTAAGAACTCTAGTAGGGACAAACAACAAGATTTAGGTCCATATGTGTTAAGGATGGGAATGCTTTCTCTTTGTGGAATTCCTTTCCCTTAGAAGTTTGACTAGTGTCAACTTGGCTGTTTCTATGTACCAGGTTAAAACTGCTTTTGTTTGACTGGTCATTTCAGGTGATTGATTTGCCTTTTTATATTTTATCTTAAATTTATATTTAAATTGTTTTATCACTGCGTTCTGTTTTGTTTCAAGATATTAGTATTATATCATGATTTTCCATCTTGTTTTTCAGTACCATGCTGAATATGCTAGTCACTTCCAGTTTTTTGAGCAGAGGGGGGTGAAGTACACATTGCATTCAGTGGTGGTTCCTAGGTTGGGAAAAAGTAGTTGTGGACTCCTAGAGCTTGATCAACCTTTCTGTATAGAAGGTTCCTGAGAAAGTCAGTCAGCTACAGTGACTGCCTTGGACTACAGATAATATTACCATATTTGCTGGCATATAAGATGCACTGGCTTATAAGACACACCCAATTTTTAAATGTTATTTTTCAGGAAAAAAATTTTTTAGCTCTTGGGGGCGAAAGGAGAGCTTGCGTGAGACCTCCTCACACTCCCTTCCATTTTGCCTCAGCAGGAATTCTCCACACTGAGGCAAAATGGATAAGAAAGGGAAGGGGAGCTCTAGGGGGTAAAAAGAATGCTCACATGAGGGCTTCCCCCAACCCTCTCCTTTCCATTTTGCCTTGGTGGAAGGGAAAGCTGCTGGGTTGGGGATCCCATCCAAAAAGTGCATTCTCCCTCCTCCAAGTTGCAACCTATTAGCCTTTGGTGCTGCTCTCATACACCCCCTTCTCACACACCCTCGCAGTATATATTTGCCAGCATATAAGATAAGCTAACATATAAGATGCACCCCATTTTCAAAGGTTATGTTTCAGGGGGAAAAGTATGTCTTATATGCTGGCAATTGCAGTATTTTTATAGACCCACATACATCTATTTCTTTATTTTTTTTCTCTAAGGAGTGAATGAGCACATATTTTACTCTATAAATGTGTGTGTGTGTGTGTTTGTGTGTGCGTATTCACGTGTACAGATAATGTATAATATAATCTCTAGAATTAATATTGGGTGCTGTAGGCTACATTTCAAAGGAAGGAACTAGCTAAACCACCTGAGTATTCCCTTGGCCAAGAAAACACTATGAAACTCATTGGGGCATCATAAATTGACATATGGCTTGAAGGCACCTACACATATCAGAACTAACCAGAATTTCAGAACTGAAATTCAAAAGTACAGTTATGTCAACATTCTGTATGTGTGTGCCAAGAGTTGGCACACACGTAATGTTGACATAACTTTAATAAAAACCACTGCCCATTGTGGTTTCATTTTGTCACATTGTAACCGTGTATAGAAATACGAACCCTTCTGGATAGATTCCCACCCAAAATGGTCAGATATTCAATTATAAAAATAGGGCAGTGCATGCTAGGCCAAGTCCTGCTTTGCAGCTACCTTAGAAACAAGTTCCCTTGAATATGAACAGATAGATTTAAATGTTTCAGAAGTCTGCAATGTAAGACTGTGCTTTGCTGAACATTTCCTTGGCAAGAAGTATGACCTGATTTCTCAAGAAACTGTATATTTCTCAGAAGTGCAGGAATTCAGGATCTTATATAGATTGGAAATCAAATGTCACTGTATGAAATATATCTATATCTATATATGACATAAATTCCAAATTAGTTCGGTTCACCACTATAGCTGTGCATATATACCTGAGGCTTGTAATCCATCAATACATCGAAGGGAGCAGATTGCAATTCATGAAAACTCATGCAGAAATAAGCTTGCAGGTCATACAAAGGGCTGCAAGACTGTATTCCCCCTCCGTTTTTATTCAGACTTAGACTAGTGAAAATTGCTACAAATGAATTACCTGTCTCTTCAGCTGATGTGGGAGCATTGACATTTAGCAGATGTTGTACCTGCACAGAATGAACATATAGAATATTGAATTTTCCAGAATAATTCCTTTGTTCTGAGATTTCAGTTATAAGACAGTAGCGGCTTTGCTGTTCTCATAAATTTCCTTTTTATACCTGGTTTGAAAGAGAGTGTTAGAGTTTGCTGGTGCTATTCTCTTTCACCTATCACAATGAGCGTGTCAAAAATAGATCTTGCATCCCTTGCTCATCTACAAGGAAGCTTGCAGAAGAATAATGTATGGGGAAATTTACCTGTGGGTGGCTAGGTCTCCACCTTTAGAACACATTTTTCTTCTGGGTATCCATCCTTAGAGCACATCTATCTTCTATATTACTAGGATTTTAAGAACCAATGCAATCATTTAGCAGGGGCTTCGTGTGGTAAGCATCCTTCAGCTGTGGCAGCAAGCTGTTCCATTAGGCTGCAGTACAGGAAGAGAAAGGAGGCAACGCCACCTGAGAAAATGGAGATAGACCGACGCTATACAATTATAGTGGTGTAATCCCACGTTGCCCACAAAATCCTGGGATTTGTAGCTTGTTGAGGTACTTGGACTTCTCAGCTAGAAAACTGTAGTTAAATGGTAGTCCATGGGCTGGTGCCAGTTTGCAGCATCAGCTGCCAGCTTCTGGTGAGTTTCCAGGAGGGAAAGAAACAATAGCAGCCAATGAGCAAAATATGGTATTGATCCTAGGGCACTAGGGGCAAAAAATTGCCAGTCTCCCATATCAGATACCTTGAGGTGCCCTGCTCTGGTTTACTCCCCTGAATTACAGCATTAGAGTTCTCTGACAGAGAATTCTACCTACTGCAGCTTTGTTGTTGTTGTGTACCTTCAAGTTTTTTCAGACTTATGGTGACCCTAAGATGAATCTGTCATGGAGTTTTTTTTTTGGCGAGATTTATTCAGAGGGGGTTTGCCATTGCCTTCCTTTTAGGCTGAGAGAGCATGACTTGCCCAAGGTCACCCAGTAGATATCCATGGCAGGGATTTGAACTCTGGTCTCCTGCAGTCTAACACTCAATAACACTACACCACACTTCTCTGTGTATATGTGCCTCCAAGTTGCCAGTCAATTTACAGTGACCTCATGAATTTCATAGGGTTTTCTTAGGCAAGGAAACTCTGAGGCGGATTTGCCAATTCCTTCTTTTGGTATTCATTGGTTGTTTTCCATCCAATTACTAATCAGGATTGACTCTGCTTAGCTTTAAGGATCAGATGGGAACTGGTGCCTTCAGGGTATGTAGACGTCTCACCTACCAAACTATAAATCCCAGGATTTTGTGGGATGAAGAGAAGAGAATTAAAGTGTTACCAAAATGCTGCAGTTGTCTAATGTGGATACAATGAAGCTGTTTTGTGCTCCTTTTTCTTTTAACTGTTTCTATACTATCTAATTCTTAGAACTTCTTCTCTCCCTTCTCAGTGGAAGATATCAAACTAGGAAACCTCTAGTTAACCATTGTGTTTCATTTCATCTGAACTGGGAAATTGTAGATATATGAATGAATGAATGAGCCAGGATATTACATCACCTTCAAAATACAGCTTAAAATCCTGACTTGTTCCTGAGGTGGAAGTCATATTTTTATGGTTCAAATGAAGCATGAAACAGTGGTTAATTAAAACAGGTATAGGCAGAAGGTGGATCTGGATCTGCTGTTTGTTCTCTCAAGGGTTTCTGTCTCCTGTCTATCTACTATATAAAAGTCAAAGTTTGTGAGTGAGTTTGTCTGCGTCAGGCAGGCGAAGACCTCATACAGTTGGCTGTGTGAGGCGAAAAAAACTTCATATGATTGGCTGGCTGTGGAGATTCTATGGGATCCTGGGGTTTGGCAGTTTAGGGAGGGGCCTTTAGAATTCTTAGGTAGAGAGCTCTTGGGCCACAGGCCAGTTGCTGTGGAGATGAGGCCTAGCAGTAAGAAGAGGGGCAGTGTATTCCCTTAGAAACCAAATCTCTGTTATGTTAACAGTCCTGAATACAGATTGGATTGGGGAATATGGGGAAAAGTTACAGGTACTAGAATCGGCTGGTTGCTATGGAAACAAGGCCTAGGAGCAAGGAGGCAGTGTATTACTTCAGGAACCGAACCTCTGTATGTTAACAATTCTGAATATAGATTGTGTTGGGAAATATGGGGAAAAGTTACGGATACTGGAGAAGACAGTTTGGTGAGTTTTTAAGAAGAAAATAAAATCCCAAGCAACGCCGGGTAAATATGCTAGTCAGTTATAAAAACTAATCCTCACCATTACATTAACTGAAATTAGTAGAGAAATAAGTTTTTTTTATTTTCTGTATTGTTAATTCATTGAAAGCTGGAAACTTACTGATCAGATGTAGATCACCCAGAAATTCATTATAGAGATTCATGATCTACCATTATGCTCATCCCTGGTTTAGAGTGCCAAATGGATATCATTGGTGGGTCAACATTCTGGCATTTTTGAAATCACAGTTGCTGTTTGTTTTTCCGTTTTAATCTACAACAAAATGCTTAGTTCCCTTGAACATCATAAAGCCCAATCTGAATTCATACATAATTGATATTTTTGTGTTTTTCCCCCATTTAGGTCCAGCAACAGCAGCAGCAGCAGCAACAACAACAACAACAGCAGCAGCAGCAGCAACAACAACAACAGCAGACCTCAAATAAGCGTCCCAGCAACAGCACCCCTCCACCAACACAGCTGAATAAGATCAAATATTCAGGAGGACCCCAGATTGTAAAGAAGGAGCGACGGCAGAGCTCCTCTCGTTTCAACTTGAGTAAAAACCGGGAACTTCAGAAGCTCCCTGCCCTTAAAGGTGAGAATGGCAGGCAAGTTCCCCTTTACCAAGTGAGATGTGGCAAGTGTCTGTGGGAGTGAGGGTCTTTTCCGTGCCGGCGCACTGTCTGCGGGGAAGTCCTCTTAGAGAATATGTCCTGTCACCTACATTATGGTCTTCTTGGTATGTGGTGAGGGGCTTTTTAGTCTCCCAGGTAGAATGATTTTTTAAAAATTAGACTCATAGAGTTGAAAGAGACCACAAAGGCCATCAAGACCAACCCCCTGCCATGCAGGAATACACCATCAAAGCATTCCTGGCAGATGGCCATCTACTGTCTGGAGTCTCCAAAGAAGGAGACTCCATCACACTCAGAGGCAGCATGTTCCACTACTGAATTGCTCTTACTGTCAAGAAGCCCTTTCTGATGTTTAGATGGAATCTCTTTTCCTGATGGTTGGATCCAATGCTCCATCTTTTAGTCTCTGGAGCAGTAGAAAACAGACTTGCTTCATCCTCAATATGACATCCCTTCAAATATTTAAATATAGGTATCATGTCAGCTCTTAACCTTTTCTTCTCCAGGCTAAACATACCTAGCTCCCTAAGTCACTCCTCATAGGGCATGATTTCCAGGTCTTCTACCATTTTGATTGCCCTCCTCTGGACACATTCCAGCTTGTCAATATCCTTCCTGAACTGCGGTGTCCAGAACTGGACACAGTATTCCAGGTGAGGTCTGACCAAAGCAGAATAGAGTGATACCATCACTTCCCTTGACCTGGACACTATACTCCTGTTGATGCAGCGCAGAATTGCATTGGCTTTTTTGACTGCTGCATCACAGTGCTGACTCATTCAACTTGTGGTCTACTAAGAATCCTAGGTCTTTTTCACTTGTACTGTGGTCAAGCCAGGTGTAATACTGCTGTTCTCCTTTGCTGCTGCATTTATCTTCTTTTGTGCTTTTTTTGCTGCCAGTTTTATCTTAGTTTTATTGTGTACAGTGTTCCTGCTCACTGTTCGTTTTGTACTTTAAAAAGGAAAATGTTTGGTGTCCTAAGCAAAGAACTTTTTTTGTGAAGTGGATTAAAAATGAATAAATGGATCTGGGAGCCTTGAAGCAAGCAAACTGTGGTTACTTAGTCTGTGTGGTGTATGGGAAGGTTTATGCAGGTAGGGACAGGATTGATTCATCAGTGAGTCATGCTGACTCAAGAAGTAATTGCAGTGCTGAAAGGAAAGCAGCTCCTAAGTATGGGGAGGCATCACGCTGCACTGTCTCTAAGATTTTCAGTCAGGTGTCTTTTCAAGAAAAGACTGCTGTCATAATCATCCTTCCTTGTAGAAAGCAGCAAACAGAACAATTATGTGTTTTATCGTCTTGATGTGGGTTGTGTCTCAAGGAAACCCCCAAATCTATACTCAGAATATATTTTGCCAATATTCACCATCGGAATCAGTTCTGTGAATGATATAACACAACATACATTTGCTGACAAGCAAGGAAGTGGAGGGTATGGATATCAGGTCTGGGTTGAACCATCTGGGCAAGTCTTCTGAAACGTGTTTGTATGCAGGATTTCTTACACCCAGTGTGCTCTTGCTTTGGGATGCTCAGACAAGCTCTTGCATTTTGATGGCTCTTGCATTTTGTTTACTTTCTCCATATGGGAGAAAGGCTGTTATGCCTGATTGATCAGAATTAAATTAAGTCAATTTAATGGATGTAAATATTCCAGTTGTGATGGGGTAAGTAGCTCATAGATTGCTTAGTGTTATGTGAATGTTCTGTTGCAACCTGTGGGTTGTTTGTGGTTAACCAGAGTATATAAGCTCTGTAACATTGATCTAGACATGGTATGGGACTGTTTTTTTTATGATGATTAGGATGTAGAGTTTCTCCTCCATGATCCGGAATATTCATGGTATAAATTGAGAATTCAGATTGTCCGTGGTTCCATGGACTGTGCTTTGTGTTCACGCTTGGGCAGCGGGGAGGGCCTTGAGCATATAGTAGTGGTATCTGTCTATATTTTCAGACCCAAAGCAATTTATCTGTGACAGTTAGTTTGTCCAAGGTATATTAATTTTGCACCTTCTAAAATGAACTGGGCAAGTTTGAGTCAGCTTGGCCAAATGTTGCTCTACAACTCTCCTTATAAATGTTCCCAGGCACCTTCTGCCTCTCCCAGCTGTGTAAAGGTCTTATGGTGCATTTTAGCACCTTTTGCTGCATTGTGCATTTGCTGTATGTATTTTCATATGCATGTTTGTGTGAGCAAAGCATGAGATGGAAAAAAATGAGAGCAGCACAAAGAGCATGTCCCCAAAATATTTAGACAAACTAAATGCCTTAATTCTATATTAGTTGCATCTCAAATACAGTTTCAGTAAAGCTTATTTGGTAGGACTCAAAAACCAGCTCTGTAAGAAGAATATGAAGGCTGAAGGACTGAGAGAAAGTAGGCTAGCCTGTTCAGGACACACAGACTTACATGGTAGAGAAGGCTGTTTGGTTGCTTTTGGAAAAGGAATTTTGAACTGGATAGGCCAGGAAGAGGTGAACTCTGGCTCATGGACCTGATCCATCGCATGGATGGGGCAGAACCTGGCCTATAGAGCCTCCCAGCTAGTGTCTTTTAGAATGGCTAAAATGTGACAAATTATGAGTGAGAAGTCTTTGGCCATACAAGTGTTTTGGCCTATAACTCAAATCACCCTCACCCAGTGTTGCCAATGTTAAGAGGTTGTGGAAGTTAAAAGATAAAGGAAAGACAGAGGTTCACAATAGACATTTGGCATGATCCAGCAGGACAGGTCTGCTAACAAACAGTTTGCTTCTTGTAGATTATTTCTTAGTATACTAAAAAATTTTCACCTCCTCTTACAGTGTATTCAAAGTATTAAATATATTTTACATCTATATTTGCTGTAAGAGAGCCAGCGTGATGCAATGGTTTGAGCATTGGACTAAGGACACTAGGAAACCAGGGTTTGAATCCATACTTGGCCATGGAAACCCACTGTGTGACCTTGGGTAGGTCATACTTTCCCAGCCTCAGAAGGAAGCAAAGTTAAAACCCCTCTGAACAAATCTTGCAAAACAAACAAAAGCCATGATAGGTTTGCATTAGGATTGCCGTAGGTTGGAAACAACTTGAAGGCACACAGCAACAACAATTTGCAACAGTTACCTCTGTGGTTTGCTGTAACAGCCTCATATAAGATAAGGTGGTAACAGTGGTGTTCCTGTATTTTAGAATATGGGGTGTTATGTCTTGAGAATGAATAGCCTGCTTCAGGTATTCCCCAAGTGGCTCATGGCTGAAGTGAACTAGGAATGCCTTGATTCATAGCTTATTCTCTTTACCTTGAAAAAGTAGCTCTCAGCTGAGGTTTTGTAGAACAGAAGGGGCCATAGTAGGTTGCAAGGAGGAAGTAGGAGGGAGAACAACTGAAATAAGGGCTGTAGCTCGGTTGTAGATGCTTGTATGCAGAAGGTCACAGGTTCAAACCTGGCATCTTTAGGCAGGACTAGGAAAACATCCTTTCTGAAATTCTGGAGAAGACCTGTTTGTAAAACTGACCAGTCAGAGTGGACAAGAGCTGGGAAAAATTCTTTTTGGACTGCAGCTCCCAGAATCTATAGCCAGCAGGGCCACTATCCATGCTGGCTGTGGGATTCTGTGGGAGTTGCAGGCAGAAAGTAACTTGCAAGTTCTGCGGTCAGCAGTATTGGACTTGATAGGCTGATGGTCTGACTCCTGAGCTTCCTAGGTTTGTATAGTAACAAAGTAGTCTGGCTTGATGTTGCTGTCCATCCAGTTTTTGACTTATAAAGCCCTATACAGCTTGAGTCCAGGCTATATGAAGGACTGTATCTCCCATTATGAGCCTACTTGGGCTCTAAGATTTTCAGGAAAGGCCCTTCGCTTGGTCTTATCACATTCCCAGAGTAGTTGGGTAGGAACACTGTGAGGGTCTTCTTGGTGGCTGCCCCAAGGCTTTGGACCTCCCCTCCCTAGGGAGGCTACAATGGCCCCCTCTTTGTTGTCTTTGTGTTGGGAAGTGAAAGAATTTCCTTACCAACAGTATTTTAAGGTTGATTGCAAGTCCTTTTAACAGTGTAATGTTCTGCTGATTTTTATCTATTGTCTTTTAATGGATTTATTTTTTAAAGCATTTTAATTGTTCATTTTTAATTGTATTCTAACACCACTGTTTTATACATTTTTATTTATTGATTTCTAATTGATTTTAATTGTATTTGTTTTGATTTTTGTAAGATGCCTTCAGTGCAGTAATGGGAAAGGGGCGTGATGATGATGATGATCATCTAGTAGTAACGGCAATAAGAGCTTCTTGGAGGAGAGAAAATTAAGAGGCAACATGATAGCTATGTTTAAATATTTGAAGAGATGTCATATAGAGGATGGAACAAGCCTGTTTTCTGCTTCTCCAGAGACTAGGACACAGAGCAATGGCTTCAAACTTCAGGAAAAGAGATTCCATCTAAACATTAGGAAGAAATTCCTGATGGTAAGCGTAGCTCAACAGTGGAATGCACTGCCTCAGAGTGTGGTGGAGTCTCCTTCTTTGGATGTTTTTAAAGAGAAAGTGGATGTCCATCTGTCGGGAGTGCTTTGATTGTGTATTCCTGCATGGCAGTGAGTTGGGCTTGATGACCGTTGTGGTGTTTTCCAGCTCTTATCATTCTAGGATTCTGTGATAGGTACAGAAGAAGACTTCTTTTTTGCCTTTTGTCCTCTTCCACCAGATGCGCCTCCTCACGAACGGGAAGAGCTCTTCATACAGAAGCTGCGACAATGCTGTGTCCTCTTTGACTTTGTCACTGATCCACTCAGTGACTTGAAGTTCAAAGAAGTGAAGCGAGCAGGTCTCAATGAAATGGTGGAGTATATCACACACAATCGGGATGTTGTCACAGAGGCCATTTACCCTGAAGCTGTCATCATGGTAAGGCTGACCTGCTGTTCCACGTGTGGTTCCTGGTGGCATATCTCAAAAGCAGTGAAACATGAGAAATACGCATTCTGAGCCTACCTTAGAAGTAGTTCATTTCTGGATGGGAGTGTAATTGGGTAGCTGGAGGGAGTCAGCATCTTGGGTAAATGTCAGCTGGCGTGGCAGCATCCATCAACTGTTGAGAGGCTGAAAGTGACAGGTGTTAATAGCCTGAGAGATGGGTACAGAACTGTGCATAGAATATAGAATGGCAGGAGAATGCTTGTCATTGCTGTAGCTCAGTGGCAGAGCACCTACTTTGCATGCAGATGATTTCTAGGTTCAATCCCTGATATCTCCAGGTAGGGCTAAGAAAGACTCTTGTTTGAAACTCCAAGTAGGGCTAAGAAAGGCTCTTGCCAGACAGCAATAGGTGAACCAATGATCTGGTTCAGTATCAGGCAGCCTCCCAAATCTCATTAAAGCCCTGTAGAAATGCAGATTTTTGCAGAGATAACATGGTTTTAGATTAAGGTTTTGCAAGAAGTTTGTTACTTCTTGGCTTTCCAGAAGTGGTGGTTGGTAGGTTGGGGGAATTTGTGAGAAAAATTAGCAAGGTACATTAGTGGTCTTTTAATAAGAATAGGTCAAGCTATGGAGTCAGTCTGGCAGAACCTCTCAAAAAAGTTGCATCTCTCAGTTTTCAGTGAATCTCTTCCGAACACTTCCTCCGTCATCCAATCCAACGGGAGCAGAATTTGATCCCGAGGAAGACGAACCTACGCTAGAAGCTGCATGGCCACATCTCCAGGTAACAAAGTCAATTTTATTACTTTTATGTGATACTTTTCCTTCCGTGATGATTCTAAAGCCATTGTAGATCAGGTTCTCAGGCCCACACCCATTCAGGCACAGACTGGAGCATTTTGCTTTGCTTTAGTAAGTTATTGCATCATATGACTTTGCTAGACCTTGTCCTAGCTACTCTCTCTCTTAGGTCAGTAAAGAGCATGTAACTTCTAGTGTTGCTGGTGTGGGCCGGTGGTAAGAATGTTGGCCAAGGTGTAGGGAAACTTGGATTCAAATCTTCATTTGGTGATGGAACACATTGGGTGATGTTTCTTAGCCTACCTGCTTACCCATGGCTTGTATGATGATAAAGTGGACAGAAGAACCGTGTGTACCATATTGAATCCACTTGAGAAAATAAATAAATAATTGAACTGTCTACATGTGAAAGAGGAAAAAATAGCTGCTACTTGGAAAGATTAGTGCAGACTGGTCTTTCCAAGTATAAATTTCAAATAACATATTTTACTAATAGTTTTTTTTTTAGATTTCTTGTAAAGTCAAGTGAACAGGGCTAGGCACATTTTGTGGGTATGGCCAGAAGTTGTGACAATGACTTTCTTGGGTTACATCTTCCAGGATAGCTACTAGCCATTCTGACTTGGGGCATTCTGGGTTCCCCAAAAGTAAGCTTCTAACCCCTGGAGATGACTTTCTCTGAGGTATCCCACTTGTTCGGTTGCTAGGGTCCCAGGTTCTGAGAAGATTTGCTTTGAAGTAAACATGCATTGGGTGTGACTTCCAGTCCATTTGTGCTGGTGGGGTAATTGCTGCTCCAACCATGGTGATAATGCAGGACTTTAAACATTGAATTAAGCCCTTACTGAGATAAATTGCCTACATTTCCACTGACTTCTTTCTCAGAGTTCTTGTGATATGTCTGTTCTCTCACTGGCTGAGAAAAGTAAGATAAAAGAGTTCTCTAGAGACATCTTCTCAGCTTGTCTTTCCCAGTGCCAATCAGCAGTCATATCTCTCTGATACTACATATTTCCTTTTTTCCTTTAATTTTTTCCCCCACGCACTAGTGATAATCTTATCCTCATTCTGTCTTGTCCCCCATTTTGTCACCTCTTCTATATTTTGAAGAAATGTCACATTAAAGCTGTATAGTTCTAAAAACTATGCCTTTTGGCCTTCCAGTGACTATTTTCAAATTTATGATATAAACTACTAGTTCCCTTCTCCATGCTTGAGGCAGGCTTCTTCACTTCCAAATTTTTGTTTAGGTGCCTGGCATGTTCATCTGGTTAAATGTGTGTCTGATGCATTAAAAACCTGTCAAGGTCTGAATCCAGTGTTAATCTCAACTCCTTTCCTAGGGCAGGTATATTGACTCTCACCTTGTCATCCTTCTATTGGCAGGGGAAAGGCATTTTATTCTGACAGACTTTTGGGGCTATTTGTAAAAAAATGGTTTTTAATAGTGGGCTTTACTGTTTTATTTTTTGCCCTTTAATGGATATATTTTAGATTAATTATATAGGTGGTTTAATTACATTTTAACAGTAACTTTATGCATTTATTATCTGTGTTAGTTTTTGTATGCCACCTTGAATCTCATTTCTTGGGAGATTAAGCAGGAGATAGAAATAAAATAATCATAATAACAGAGTAGACCCATTGAAATGAAGGGTATTTGTTAATCATCATTTATACAGGTCCCATTGATTCTGGGTCTGCTCTTTTAGGGGGATACCACATTGTTCTTTGTAATGCAGCATTTCTCACTGGAAGTTGAAGGGGTGCTTGCCTCAAAACCAGCCATTCAACCCTTTGTACAACCAAGCCAGGGAGGAGGCGATTTTATGATTGTCACAAGAACTAACCAATCATCATTGTGCACGGCTTGTTTTCTTCTTGATAAAAGAAAAACCAGTGTAATTTGGTTTGAAAGTCTTTTTCCTCTGGCCACAAATCAGGAAGTATGGATCCACAGCTGGTTCATGTACATCAGTATTCAGGCTATTTACATCTGTATTTAACCTGTTTCTACAGGCCCTGCTAAATTATGAATTAAACTGCTATGAAGTTTGAACAAGGAGGAGCTGGCCTTTTACTAGGCAACAGCCAATGCTGCAGTCACAGTTGCTTTTGTATAATAAAAGTGTGACTTTTTCTGGCTAGGGGGATTTGGGGAAGTTGATTCTATTGGCAGAGGGATTCTGGGAGTTGTAGTGCACAAAAATAATATTGCCAAGTTCTGTATCCATCTAGCAGACTGCCATATGTTCAGTGGACCTTTCCCTCTGTTTCCCTTTCCCCTAGCTTTCTGTGCCAGCCAAAAACCAATGCTAGAGAGCTTCTCAGCCCTCCAGAGTTAATTTTGAGGATCTTCAGGGAACTTCAGGAAGGAAAGGCAGATTGTGAACTATTGGCTGAAATTGTGACTTCCCTTTTTGAGCCAAAATTGTGTCCACTGTATGTGGTTGGAGCACTGTATTTGATGCATCCCCCCCCCTTTCTATTTGTTGAAATGGATTGCCACTGGAAATAGTTTGGAACTGATATCAAGCCAGGCAAGTATATGATAGCAATATGTTCTGGCTGTAAATAATCCTTCCTTCTCTCTTTGTCTCCCCAACCTTCTTAGCTGGTATATGAATTCTTTCTGAGGTTCCTGGAGTCACCAGACTTTCAACCAAATATAGCCAAGAAATATATTGACCAGAAGTTTGTATTGTCAGTAAGTAGTTTTAAAGTTTCCTTCTATCTTTGTTTTTAGACAGAACTCTGAACAGCTTCCTGATTGGACTGAAACTACCAGAATTTTCAGCCAACATGGCCATTTTCCATGGCATGGGGGGTTCTGGTAGCTGTAGTCCAAAAATGTTATGTTTAAACACTTGCTTTTAGTCCCACTTCACCTTGCAGCTGAGCTGAAAGAGGAGGCAATCTTGATGGGTGAATGCAGAAGAGCAGCCTGAAAGCTCTTTTGAAAACCTAGAAGAGTTGGAGAAGTGAGAAACAATTATCTCAAGAAAGCATACATATCTGGTTGGACCTTGATGGTTTGCTGAGTATGTGTGTGTTTTAGCAGTAATGTATGCTACAGGGGTTCATATGGATCAATTTTATTTGATCTGTAAATCCTACTGATTTAGTGAATCTACTAGGGACCAGCATTTGGATTTAAAACCTTGTATGTGTGTGCGGTGATTAGAATATTGTTTGATCAGGTTTCTTTACATTGTATTGCATGTACGTAGCCCCATGTATTATGCTGTGCAATTCAGAGTCTCCATTTCTGTGGGCTATTTGCATCGATACCTTCAAGTGTTGCTAGTCTCCAGTTACGCAATGTAGCTTCTTCAAACTTTATTGGATTTCTACTCTCACATCCCCAGCCAGCATGGCCAGTTATTGTGCTGGCTGGACAGTTCTAGGAGCCAAAGTCCAAAAAAGGTAATTTTTACATGCCCTTATTGTCTGATAAGTATTAGATCGGCACAGGTTGAATTATATGTAGCTGCATTATAATAGTGCAAAAAAAACACAAAAAAACCCTTCAGAAAGTTCCATTTCCTGCCCATAGTTGCAGTTTAGTGTTGAGTGCAGAATGAAGTGTGAAAAGCACTACTGTCTGTGTTTACTCTTTGTGTGTTGTTGCTCATGGTGCAGTGGATGATTGAATTGTTCTTTCACAGCTGCTGGACCTGTTTGACAGTGAAGATCCCAGAGAACGGGACTTTCTGAAGACCATTTTGCATAGGATTTATGGGAAGTTCCTGGGCCTCCGAGCATATATACGGCGGCAGATCAACAATATATTTTACAGGTAGATATTGGTTGGCAGGTAATGCTTTGTCTCTCAGGAGTATTTGCATATGGAGAATTTCTTTCTGACTTAAAGGGGTTGGATTAGATTTGAATCCCATGAAGCCCTTTAGCTCCCTACATTAGATATTTTCAGATAATGACCTTGGACAGGGGTGGGGCGCTTCTTGGGGACAGGGAGCTAATACGGATCCCTCACACTGCCCTGGCAGCCATATCATCACCACTGAGATTCTTAGAGCTGCTATAGTTGCCACCAAAATTCAGCAACAATTGTGACAGCTCTCTGCTGCAGGAGGATACAGACTGCCATTCCATACCATAGAGTGACATGTCTTATTGCCAAGAGTATCTCTTCCCAGGGAAGGGAAGGGAATGCAGACAGTAAGTTTTTTGGGGGAGTGGGGTGGGCTTTAATGGTGGTGAATTCATGAGTACCACTCTTTTTGGCAAAATGGCAGTGGCCTCAAAAATGACTGGGCTCCATGTGCCACTCCTGACTTAGGGAAATTGGGAGATATAGTCTTAAAGTATGTGTCATTCACAAAAATGAGGAGATAGTAGAGTCACTTTGCCTCTCTGGTTTCCTTATGATGTATTTTGCAGAATAAATTCAGATACAGAAACGTTAGCTAGACAGTTGGTGGTCTCATCTCTTAGTGCAGGGCAATCTTAATGAATAGTCTCCTTCATAAGAACCTATGGATGTTCATGCTTTCCAGTGGAGTTGGGATATGGAAAATAGTTGCCTCTTTCCTTAGAATCTTGTCCTGTTCTTGAAAAATCATTGATCAGAGTAGAGTGAAAACAACTTGCAAGGTAAAATTTAGAAGTGAGTGAAAAAAAAGCAGCATTTGTAAGTCATTCACTTAGCAACTTTTGATTCTCATGTCTGCAGGGCAAAGCTTAGGTGTAGGTGGGTGGTATTGAACAGAAGAATTAGAAGCAGGTCTCCCAGTGGTTAGAATGCAGCATGATGGTGTCCAGTACAATTTCGTCATCCCCATTGGTCCTGTTTGTGGTCCCCTGCTCACACACAGTCTTCTTGCCTTCATTTAGGCACAGAATTCTGTGCTAAGGCACACAATCTAGGAGGTAAAATAAATTAAGCAAATGTATGAATTTGGGTTTTTCCTGGAACAAAGTGTAGACATTTAATATGTACAGAATACATATCAACCAGAGTTTGGAAGTATTCCTTTTTGGATGATAAAATAGTTCCTTTTTTGGGCCTCCCTGATATAATGGCACATGGTCATGCGACCTGAGGGATTCTGGGAGTTGTAATCTAAAAAGGAAACTTTCCAAGTTTTTAATAACTAGCCTTTGTCTTCAGGAGATCAGCTTCTTGGTAGCTGAATGTTGCATTTGACACTGACTTCTCTCTGTTTTAGGTTTATCTATGAGACAGAGCACCACAATGGGATTGCAGAACTGCTAGAGATTTTAGGGAGGTAAGAATATTTCTTTCTCTTTCCATTCTGCTGGAAGATTCTTGGCAAGGATAGGTGGCTGTTCCCCAAGCAATTAAATGCAGTTTCCATCTTTTTCATACTGCTAGGAATTATTCCCAAGAAAGCATGCTATGAACTATTTAAGTGAGTCCCCATGAGCTTTGCAGATGTTTCCTACAGGATATCCTGATGGATGTGGCAACAGCAAGGTGGGGTTTGGGAACAACATTGTGTACACGCACACTTGTGTGCACACAAGCCCTGGATGTTCATGATTCTCTCTGTTTTTCTCAGTATAATCAATGGATTTGCTTTGCCCCTGAAAGAAGAGCACAAAATGTTTCTCATCCGGGTCTTGCTACCATTACACAAAGTGAAATCTCTGAGTGTCTACCACCCCCAGGTAAAAAGTTAATTCTGTTAACATTCTGTGTATAGCTCTAAGATGACAGGCATTTATCTGACACTGCTCTCACTCTTACCCTAGCCAAAATTGCCACTTGTAGTCTAGCAAATTAATTTTTCCCAGCAATGTCTTTGTCTGTCTGTTAACCTGCTAGCTCTTCCCAGCTCAACTAATGTGAAGGGAAATCAGAAATATAAAAGGAGTCCTGCTGGATGAGATCACAGTCCAGCTCAGTTCCAATTTCTGTTTACACAATCGCAAGAGAGGTTCCTCTGGGAGGTCTGCAAGGAAAGCATGAGAGCAGTTGCTCCACACATACTGTCCCCTGTCCCATCCTGCAACTGTTTTACAACTGTTCTCTTTCTGAACCTGCAGAGTCTGTATAGCCACTTTAGTAGCCCTTGATACTCTTTGATTCTGCCCAAAATCTTATTTTTCCAATTCTTAGTTCGTTGTCTCGTGTTTCTGCATCTGTTTGCAATATTTTAATTGACTATTATTCGAATATGCACTTTTCCCTAATAAATGCATGTTTGCAATTTCACCTGATTGTCTGCATTAGGAGATAGGGTGTAAAGTTCCACTCAGGCTGAACTATGCCCCTTATCTTCCCTCCCAACCCACCTGACTCTGGGGCATACTGGGGCCACCCAGCAATGGGCATTTAATGAGTAGTGGAGATCAGGCAAATCTAGCTGTGTACTTATAGCCAGACACACAGTGACAGTGTCATCCTCCAGGAACTCTGGAAGATCCCTGTGAGGTCCTGGAGGATGCCTGTACAATTGTTTTTCTGCTGTATGGACATGCCCAGGATGCTCCTCTGTCATCCTGAATGCTCCTTTTGTGGGAGATAACATGAGATATTCAGGAAGTGCTGGATTCCTCTTTTTGCAATGACCAAAAAAGAATCATGCCAGCCAGTATGTTTTGTACATTTTTAAAATGAATATATACATTTTTGTATGTGCGTGGAAAGTGTCATCTTGTGCTCATTTACACAGAGTTGAGTCCTGCTGAGTTCTGTTGAATTCACTGCCAAGTAAATGTACGTAGGATTGCGAGCTCAGATGCAGCTCTTTGCCAGTTGTAATCTTATCCTATCTTATCAAAAGACTCATTATAAATGCTTAAATACCATATACAGACTGTCTATCTGCCTCTGTTATTTCCATAGTACCTAAAATCCTTGACTGTACTGTACCCTTCCTACAGTTGGCGTATTGTGTTGTGCAGTTCTTGGAGAAAGACAGCAGTCTGACTGAACCAGTAAGTATTCCTTTTGTGTCTATGTAATTGTGGGTATACAGTGCTCATTTAATGGGTCCACATGGCACAGAAGGGTTGGGCCCAGGGTTGTCCATACCCAGATCTAAAGCTGAGCTAGTGGTTTGAGCTGGTGTCTGAAGAGCAGAAGGCAATATGTGCTATTAGGTTGGCCAGTGTAAGAAGTTCAAGGGACTCACCAGGATAGGCCTTGATTGTGGAGCCTGGAAGGATGGGTGAGCCTTCTGTCCCAATAAGAAGGAACAAGTCAGGCTAGCCAAGCTAGAGGAATCAGGAGGCAGCTCACCTTGCTGCTTGCCTGAGCCAGCTAGTCAGTGGTAACTGGGGCAGCAACAAGTGGCCTTGTTAAAGCCAACCAGCCAGCTGAGTAGGGAGGAACTAGCAGAAGCAGTCAGCTTGATTTTATTTGCTAGGTGGGATGAGTCCCTGTCCAGCAACTCACTTGGTGACAATGGGGCAAGAAACTACTCTAGGCTGCCAGCTGGATGTACCAGAATATGTGGTAGCCCCAGCATTCTTCATGGTGTCAGTGGGCCCCGGCTTCTCTTTACCCCTTCTTACAGCTATGGGCTTCTTGCAGACCTGGCCAGCCTGTATGAGTAGGAAGACAGGAAGAAAATCTATGCATTTGAAATGTGGTGCTAGAGAACTGTGGATACTGTGGACTTCCAAAAAGACCAAAAAATGAGTCCTTAACTCTCCCTAGAAGCCAAAATGACTAAATTAAGGCTATCATACTTTAGACATATCATGACACGACAGGACTCATTAGAAAAGACAATAATGCTCAGCAAAATGGAAGGCAGTGGGAAGAGAGGAAGACTGCATTATAGCTGGATTGGCTCAACCAAGGAGGTCACAGTTCTGACTTTGCTACCTGACCATGGCTGTTAAGATCAGGTTGCCTTGGAAGTTTATTGTTCATAGGGTTGAAGCCAATTTGACAGCAAATAACATCAACAATATTTTTGGCTCTAGAGTTCACAATTTTTTAAAAATTTTATTAAAAGCTTATGATCATACAACTACACAACACTGAACAAATAAAGCAGAAAATAAAAATTACTATACTACTACACATATACCAAATCTAACCAGTGATACAGTACGAAGATACATAGAGAAAATCATCAAAACACTACATAATGAAATAAAAAGTAAACAGTTACTAAAAAGAGCACTCCTACAACACTACAGATTCTTTAAAAGATGGTTCCTAGTTTTCCCAGTGTAGACTGTCAATCACTGATAAAATAAAATCTCTAAATTGAATATTATTTCAGAAACCTCCACTGTTATTTATCTTAATACAGTAATTATTAAATCACAGAGTTAAACACACCATCCTCCTTGTTTTGCAAGAAATGGATTAGCAGATCCCATTGTTCCACAAAAGTTTGCACAGTTTTTTTTCTCTTAGAGTGCACATTTATTTTGAGCTTACTAAATATTAGGTTTGAGTTGACATCCTGAACATTCTTATGCAAATTTGGGACTGATGGGCAGACTTCAGTTTTTTTCAGAGAATTGCTGTTCTTAGTCCATTTTGCATGGAACTTGGTGTAAAACCAGTTTTAAGGAACCTAAAGGCTTTCAGTAACACTTCTGTTTCATTCAGATCACAAATGAAGTCATCAACCTCAGCCTGGGGGACACTAGGTAAATTTCCTAGTGTATGTGCTTGTGTATGCGCACATGTGTATGTAAACATGTATAAGAGATGTTCTGCAAGTATATTTTCTGTGTACATTGTTCCCTAAGATACAAGTTGGCTCTGGGGATGGGGTACACTTAGCAATTTAGTTTGAAAATGATAGAAATAAGAATGAAATTACTAATAGTATATTTTTAAAATGTTAAGTATGGGAATAAATAACAACAATGGATATAATGAGAATGAGATTTAGATATATATAATCAAAATATATAATCAGTATGATTTATAATATGTTGAATAAGTAATAATATGTAAATAGATTTAGAGAGAGAGAAAAAGATACACATTGGTGGTACTGTGGTAAGATTCTTTCAGTTTTAAAAGTCTGTAGACTAATTCACCAGTAGATGTGGCTGCTCTTATATCTGATACGTGCAGTTTGCTTTCTTCCTCTGATAGGTAATTATGGGCTTGCTAAAGTTTTGGCCAAAAACGCACAGTCCCAAGGAGGTTATGTTCCTGAATGAGCTGGAAGAAATACTGGATGTTATTGAGCCTTCTGAATTTGTGAAGGTTATGGAACCCCTGTTCAGGCAGCTGGCCAAATGTGTCTCCAGTCCACACTTCCAGGTAGGTTCAAAACGCAAGAAGAGGCAACAGGTTTAGTCTTGAATTGACATGCAGAGGGCAACTCTGAGATTCCCAAGGATATTGGTTTAGACAATGTGTCAGTTGCTGCTGTGAAAGTTGTAGCTAGAGAAACTGGAGTTCACCTTTGTATCCAGCATTATGGACAAGTTCTGAGATACTATTCTTAGTTCAATAAATCATGATTTATCAGGCCAAGGGTGAGTGTTGTGTTCCCCTCCTCCCCACCTTAATGATTTCTCCATTCCATTTTGTAGTGCAAATTGTGGTTGCTGGTTCATTGAGAGATTAAACCAGTTACCCTGCTTGGGTTTAGCTGGAAACCCCACAACTCTTGTATTACAGTGCACATGAAAAGGGAGGAATCCTAATGAAAGGTGAGGCAAGCTTTGACAGTGCTCTTGATCAAAAGGAATTTCATATATAACATTACAATATGCTTCATGCTGAGGCAAGATCTAAGGCAAACCTTGTTGGGAATGCCACTAGCTGGAAATAAGTACAATCAGCCTTCCACATTTGTGGTTTGAGTTTAACAGATTTGATTATTTGCGAGTTACGCCAATCTCTTTTCCCCACCTCAGACACTTCTTGTCCAGGGGAAGCTTCCCTTTCGGCAACTCCAGTCAGGCTGCGCAGCCCTTTAAAACTCCACTTCTAGTCCTCCTCTTTCACCAGCAGCTCACAGCCTGATTTCTCAGCATCACAAAACCTCTCACAATACTCTCCTCACCCAAGGAAGGAGATGGGATAGAGGAAGTATAGGACCACCATGCCAACCCATCCCTTGCCTGACCTGATTTGGACCCTGGGTGCCCACTCTCCCCACTATGCCTCAGCCCCTTTCCTGCATACACATTTTGATATTTGCAATTTTCCCACTTCGGTGGGGCTCCTGTGCCCCTAACCCTAGTGAATATGGAGGGCTAAGTGTATAAGCTTTGTAAGGCATCAACAATGTATTCCTGTTCTTCCTAAGTTTTACCTTTGAATCACTTTAGTGGAAGGAGAGGAGCTTCCAGAACTGCTTCATATTTGGCCTTTTCTGACTTAACAGATGAATATCTGTATTAATAAAAGTATTCATTTTATATGAAGAACTGTGCAAGGTTATGTGTTCTTTTTTTCATGTAAATTGGAGAGCAATGCCTTATTGCAAGGGAAAGAATCTTGTACTTTCAGGATACATTTTAATTTTTAGATTAGGCATTGGCATAGGCTGGTGAACTAATGGTCCTCAGATACAATTTGCTGAATTACAAGCCCCATAATCTCTCACCAGAAGCAATTCTGTGTTGGGCTGGTGGGTGTTGGGTTCATACAGAATCTAGAAGGCCAGAAATTCCCCACACCAGCAATAAGAGATCAGATGTCTGAACATTAGATTGGGTGAATATACACAGTTTTTAACGTTCAATGATGAAAACTAGATCTATTCTTTACAAGATTTATCTGTTTAAGAAGTCTCTTTTCCTTTATTTTTACAGGTTGCAGAGAGGGCATTGTACTACTGGAACAATGAATACATCATGAGTTTGATCAGTGACAATGCAGCCAAAATCCTCCCTATCATGTTTCCTGCACTCTACAAGAATTCTAAAAGTCATTGGAACAAGTAGGTCACTTTTCTGTGCTCTGGCCAGGACTGAGAGTACAGATGAGAGAGAGCACTGGCGCTTTTCCATTGTGAGCAGTTGATGAGCAGCCAGTGAAAATGCCAAGTTCAGTTTCTGCTCATATCTATTTGGCATGGAGAGGAAGAGAAGAGTGCCAGTGACGATTGCTAGAAATAAGCAAACACTTACAGAAGAAAAAGAAGGAGCTGTTACTGTTTGAATTGCTTGCCTAATCCAGAGGGTGAGCAACTTACTGTCCATTCACACCTGCTGCCAATTTTGCTGCCATGTTGCTGATCCTCAGACTGTAGGAAGAAGCCATCTATTTGTAATTTTCCACTGCTACCCAGACTAGGCTAGAGTCACATGACTGTAATCTTTGTTTGATATGTCAGCCCCTTAATTCTGCCACTTGCCTTTGCCCAGGTTAGTTATGTATTGCTTCCTGTCTATGACAGAACTTTATTTTTACATTATTTTACACTATTATTTTACATTATTTTCTCTGTTTTCTTTCCTGTATCTTTGATTTTGATGGTTATTTTGTGGCTTGGGGTCTAAAATGAAATAAAAATAAGTAGGTCATTGGTTGCAGTTGGGAACTAGGTTGTTCCTTCATACACACCTCTTCTTTCCTCCATTACCAACTGTGACTCCAGCAGGGAAGGTGCATCCTAAGTTGATTAAAATGCATGAAAGTGGTAAGTATGTCAAGTGGCCTCCAAGGTCAATTAGCATTGTTAAAGACAACTCTCTCAGTCTCTTCTAGGGGCTGTCTGGTGATAAAACCTCCCATTTTGCCCACTGTTTCAGCCTCTAAACTGGGAACCACTTGGGTTGTCTGTGCATGACTTCAGCTTGCTGTCATTTAACTGCCACTAAAAAACCCTGTGATTTATTGGTTTTCAGAGGACTGAGATGAAATGACTCCTGTGTTTTACCAAAATGGCAGCTCTGTAGAGTCTGCTAAAGGGCAGGATTCTTTCCATGAGACCACTGCTTGCATGAGCTCCCCAACTCAAAGATCTGGTGCTAAGGTTGTGAATAGGTGGTGATGGTCATTTTGAACAAAGGTGGAAAAAAATGAAAACACTTCAACTTCACTACAACAGTGTAAAATACCTTACAATTTATGTAGCTCAGATATTTTTCTGTTATGCCTCTTCTGCCTGAAGTAATGAGGACTCTTTAATGCAGAAGATTAAACCTGTTGTTAGAGCCACCATGGTGTAGTGATGTGCACACTGGACTAAGACCCTGGAGACCAGGGCTTGATTTTCCACTCAGCTATAGCAACCTACCAGGTGACCTTTGGTGTGTCACATTATCAGCTTCCAGAAAACCTCATCATATTAGAGTCACCATAAATCAGAAACAACTTGAAAGCACACAAGAGAAAGCCTTGGTCATTCTAGTGGCCTCCCATTGGGTTGGGCAGCCATGTTTTCAGAAATAGTGTATTTATCCAGAAATGGTCCACTATTTTCTATCCAAGTTGCCAGCACTCCATCCTGACCAAGATTGGTTTCAGTTATCTACTTGGCATATGAAAGGGATTGCTACCTGAAAACAGGACACTCAATTAACATGGCTAATATTTTCCCTCTTCCTGTTGTTCTACCCAGGGTGCCTACAATGACATAGAAACCTTTCTTATGTTGCTGCCACTGTAAATCAGTTGTGTTAAAGTGCTGTTAGATTTTCTACAGCCAGATTTAGATTTAGGCTTAAGGCCAAATACTTTTCAAAAACAAGTCTCTGCCATGTCCTCAATATTACCTAAATAAAGTAGAGTTCCTGTGAGTTCACGCTCTCAGATTAGATTATGTCTGTGAGGAGCATCCCTACTCAGTCCACTGGTGGTCCACAGGTTTCCATCCTGCAGTCTTCACTCAGTTTTAATGGCTTTAATAACAGCATCTTTTGAGCCACTTAGAACAGTTCTCTTTGGTATTGCTGAAATTTGCCTTCCTAGTAGCTATTAGATCTGCTAGGAAGTTCATAGAGTTAGGAGTGCTTTCTGTTAGCAGAAATCTCTGTACTTTTGGAAGGTACATAGTAATCTTATGTCAAGACCTGTCGTTTATGCCAAAGATGAATTCTCTCACATGGCCAGAATTAGTGCTCTGTCCAAAGCCTTCACATCCCTCTGAAAAGAAATGCCACAAATTGAATATCTGTATAGTCTTACATTTTTCCATAGAACAGCTGTCTATATAAATGTTGAGAAGCTTTACTTGTTCTCTTTCTCTTCACTTCCGTAGGAAAAAAGGTGAGCTTCCACCTTAACCAGATGGTTAAAGGCTTCAGTTTTTCTGATCAATGATGCCTTGTAACTGCCCAAACTGTGAAATGTCATGGATCATTTTACAAAAGCTGTGGCCTCACCAGCAGTCTTCATAGCCAGTGCTTCACATTAGAGGAGATTTACCCAGCTGCAGCATATATTACTCTTTCTGCATTCACAAGACACTACAAATCAGACAAGTTGCTTCAATGGTAGATAGATGTCTTTGGAGGGCAAGTTTTGCAATAGATTTTAATTGCATTGCTTCTGGACTGTATTCTGCATTTAATCTGATCTTACTTTTGGTATATCCCCCTACATAGATAGGTATATCATCTGGTTTGAGAATAACAGTGTTGGCTACCTATCATGAAGGTTCATTTTCTACTGCAGAAAAAGAAACATCCACAGCAACTTTGAGGTTACAAAATTCGTGTGATGCTTTTTCAGTCTGTACTGTGCAGATGCACCTTGCCAATAGTAGGGTTAGTCTTCTGTATAAATCTTGCTCTTTACTTGTTTTCATCGTGTGCTGTTTTATGGGAAGAGCTGGGGGAGGAGCCAGGAGTTAGTGTGACATAATGGTGGGAGTGTTGGTCTGGGGCTTGGGTTTGGGCGATCCATGTTCAGACCCCACTGAGCTATGAATCTTAATAGGTGACCTTGGGTCAATCTCTTTCTCAGCTTGGTCTACATCACAAGGATACTGTGAGGATAAAGAGTGGGGGGGGGAAGCACATATGCCACTTAATTGGAGGAAAGGCAGAATATAAATGTAATAAATGAAATGTACCAAACAGAGGTTAGGAACATATGATTCCTGACTGGTCTGAGTAGCAGGAATTAACCCATAGATGGCTGTCTTTGCTGTAGTCCGGAATGAATGTTCAAAGTGTAATAGTTAGTGTCTCAATTTCAGTGTGGAAGCATCAAAGTAAACTACAGTTTTCATTTAGAGCAAGGACCACAAAGAATCTCATTTCTGGTACATTTCCTAGATTATGATTGGCTTGAAAAACAAGGCACATGCTCTCCACATACTTTGTTTTGAAGGAAAACCATGGTTTGTTTTGCTACTAATAGCACTTCTGAAATTCAGTGGCGTGGCAACAAAATTGGCGATGGGTTGGATGGTAAGGAGGTGCAGAATTGGCATGGAGGTATTTTACAGGTGTATGGGGCCTTTTTTTGGATGAGCAGGTAAGTTGACATTTGAAACTATTTTAAGTCTTTTTTTTTCCTTCTGTGAAGTATTGGGTGTTCGTGTTGCTGGTCATTAAATCTCTTCCATGGGAGGCCAGTTTCATCCAAGATTCTGTGCAATCTCGTTCATTTCTTCATTCATTCCCTGCCACTTCTGTCTTGTAGGACAATCCATGGGTTGATCTACAATGCACTGAAGCTGTTCATGGAGATGAACCAGAAGCTGTTTGATGACTGCACACAGCAGTACAAGGCAGAAAAGCAGAAGTAAGTCTGGCTGGGAAGATAATCCTGTCAGCTTCAAGACCCTTCCCTCTTGATAACAAGAAGTGAACAAGTATGAAGAGGCTGTGCCAGTCAGATTAGACCCCTCTAGCAGCCAGGTGTTTTATATTCCAATATTTTATTAGTACTGAATTACATTTCTGTATTAGTGGTCTTAGGTATCTCTTTGTTGGCTGTAATTAATACTATATTCATTATAGTTTTGAGTAGAGATGGGACGAATCCAGAATTTTGTGAATCCGAATCTGAATCTCTGGAAGGTTCTGTGAATCCATGACACTCGAATCTTTCAAACCCTTTTTTACAAAAAGGTTTAAAAAGCAAGGGAAACAAAGCACTTCTACTGAAAAGTGTTTTGAAGCAGAATTTGACATCTTTGTTTAATGAAAAACAAATTAAATAATAGTTTTCACTTTCAGGAAAACATACCCATATACTTCTTATTAAGAATTACATGTAATTTGGAAGTAGCTCCAGATGTTGGAGGATAAGCAAGATGATTCCATCTCCTGGGTTGACTATTACAAAAAAAAGGGGGAGGCAAGGATAATCTTGGGAAAGACACACTTTCTCAGCATTAGCAGAAGTCTAGGCAAATGAAAACCTCCCTCTGAAGAAATCTGGCCAGGACAATTGTCATCATTTTGCCTCAGGATTTCGCCAGATTGAAAACGATATGAAGACCCTTTCTACACAAGCAGGAAAATGTGGATTATTAATCCTACATTTTCCTGCCTGTGTAAACAGGGCCACATACTACAGTAAAGAGATAATCCAGGTCAAAACTGGATTTTCTTTGCATAGCTCCTTCTGGCATCCTGGGGTTTGTAGTTTGATGATGCACCAGCACACTTTGGCAGAGAAGGCTCTGCCAGCTTGTCCAACTACAAACCCCAGAATTCCGTATGAAGGAGCTTTGCAAGGGAGCCATGTAAAGGAATCTTCTTCAGCTGTCCTTGAAATCTCAAGAACACTATACTTTCCAGTCAAGTCTCAAGTCCTGCAACAAGTAAGGCACTTTAAAAAAACAAAAAAACAAAAACACCAGCCTCTAACTCAATTTTCTACCTTGATGTCCAGTCTCAAGTCCTAAAACAAGGAAGGCACTTAACAAAAACTAACATCAACCTCTAGTCCAGTCCCAATCCCTACTCTCCAGTCTCAAGTCAAAAGAATACGAAGAAGGGAATAATTACCTTACAGAGGGAGGCAGCCACAGGGCAGGCAGCAAGAGCGAGCTTGATCTGGGGCTCTCACACTGGCTCAGGCCTCCTGGAGTGCAGGAAAGCGACTCTTGCCACCCCTGCATGGCTGTGCGGGCCTGATCTGGGGTGCTTGTGCCAACTCAGGCCTCCTGGCATGCAGAAAAGCGACTCTCGCTGCCCCTGTACACCTGCACGGGCCTGATCTGGGGCAATCGTGCTAGCTCAGGCCTCTTGGCATGCAGGAAAGTGGCTCTCGCTGGCCCTGCACGCCTGCGCGGGCCTGATCTCTCACTGGCCCTGCACGCCTGCGCAGGTGCTCAGGCCCCAGGATGTGCAGGGGTTCAAAAGATTTGATTCGCCTGTTTTGGCACAGGGATTCAGATTTGCGAATCTTGATTCCTTCCGACGGATTCAAACATTCGCGGATTCGGTTGTCCCATCCCTAGTTTGAGTTGAGACAATTTTGAACATTGAAAGCATTGAATTGACTGTGGTATTGGCTATAGCCCATTTAGTTCCATCTCTCATTTACTGCAGTGTACTTAGGGCTTTTTAATGGACATGGTGCCACACACAAATGCAACTGAGCACTGGCTTTTTCACCTCATTTTGATGATAAACTTTGATGTCAGTTTTTTAAAAATAAAAATTGTAAGGGTGCTGGGGAGTGCCTAAAGGATTTCGGGACTGGATATAGGCTGTAGGCAACACTGTCCTTTCCCGTGCTAGTGCAAAGCTGCTTTAGGGTAACAACTACTGTGTGCAGATCTTCCTTGCTTTGCCTGCATCGAGAGAGTAAAGCTGCAATCCAGTGAATGCTTCCTAGGGCATAAGAAACAATGGCACTGACCTGACTAAACAGAGAGCTATGTGGCACCTTAAGGACAAAGTGGTTTTATTGTCCCATGAGGTTTTACAGGCTAGTTGAAAGTTCTGAGTAAACACATACAGGACTGTGCTATCAGGCACATTTTGTCTCCTTTAAAATCACAGGACTTAAGAGCTTAACTGTACTAAATGTGCCCAGTTGTAGGACTTGGCCTGTGAAGTGCTACAAGCCAAAAGTGGGAGGACTTTAGTATTGTGAGCCAGATAGGTTTATGAGGAAGGGAAAGATAATAAACTTTATGCTTTATGAGGGGGCCTTATTTAAGAGGACTGTTTTGTTTGAGTGAACGGAGCAACTGGGTTTTTTTTAGAAATCTTGAGGGGGTAGGTTAGGCTTGCATAGAGCTTCCTTCTGAGAGATACATGGAACCAGGAGATGAAAAAACAGGTGGGTCTCCCTATGTAATTGGACTGTAAATCCCAACAACTTTTGGCTGTGAATTACTAATGGGAGTTGCAGTCTATCCTAAAAGCTCTTGGTTGTGCACTGCTTATGGGAGTTGCAGTCCAGCAAAATATGAAGGACCACGTGTTCTTCACTCCTGGTTTAAAGAGCAAGGGAGAACTTCTGTCAATATCAGTTTAGAATGAAACTTTTCAATTATCCCCCCCCCCATCCCACAACAGAGCTTTGGTTTTTAGAAAGACATGATTTGTTTGACCTCTAGAGAGAGGAAAGTTTAGAAGTCTCAATGAGAAAAATACATTCTTTTAATTTTCAGAGGACGTTTCAGGTTAAAAGAACGAGAAGAGATGTGGCACAAGATTGAGGAGCTAGCCCGCCAAAATCCTCAGGTACTGGTTATTACTATCAGAGGAAATATGTTTCAGAAGTGTCTTTGCATTTTTGCTCTGGTTATGGGACCATAACTTGTTACCACCCTGAAATCTGCCATCACTGGTCCAGTGTATATTGTTGAACTCAGTATGACTGTATTTGTATATAAATACATATGTGATTAAACCTCTGATCATTGCATGGCTTTAGGTGAGCTGCTCTAAATTTCAGTTTCTCATTTGTAAAATGGGCATGATTGGGAGACAGAAGTTATAAAGAGCAAGATAAATGGTTATATTGTACCTAGGTGGGCTCATTAGACCTACATTTTTAAGGTGCATGCTAAAACACAAAACAGAACTTGGTTCAGTCCTTTTTGATAAATAGAATTTTACCAGAGCTTTAAAAAAATTGTAGTTGGATACAGCTTCCAGAATCTTCCTGCCAGCATGGTCAGTGGGTAGCAATGGATGTCCATTGTCCTATCCTGAGATGTCAAGAACTGAATCTGGAACCCTATGCATGTAAGCTTAATGCTCTGTCATTAAGCTACAGTCCTTCCTCACACCATTGAACCACTGAAACTCAAATGATTGCTATAGAGAATATGTGTCTGTTGCTTGCCAGGAGTCTTAATAATGATTTTTCTTCCATTCCCTTTACATGCACTGGCCAGAACTTGTTAATCCATGAAAAACTTCCAAACATCTGAGTTAACGTATAGACCAGTAATTATCACTATTTGGATCTATAGGTATTTTTGACTTCAGCTTCCAGAATCCTTCAGTATTGGCCATACTGGCTGAGACTTTTAAGAGTTGAAGTCTAAAACAAATGAAAGAACAAAGGCTGAGAATCACTGCTACTTTACGAGAAGGAGCAGGAGAGGAAATACTTTATATTTTATGGTGTGGGACAAACATATGTTAGGAAAGACTCAAAGTAATACATGCCTAACTGTGACTATTATGAGCTTGTAGAAAACACATTCATTCATTCATTCATTCATTCATTCATTCATTTTTGACTGATTGATACATTCCTTTCTCCTGGCATGGGATCCAAGGCAGCTTTTTTTTAATTAATCAGATATAGAAATCAAATTGAACTGTTGAATTTTTTTTAAAAAAAAAGTTTCACAGTAGCTCCAAAGCAGATTTGGAGAAGTAATTTGTGAGTACAGCTCCCATGATTCTCATCATTCCCATAGGCTTCCTTCAGGATTCTGGGAGTTATGATTCCCAAGCGAAACTTTTGAACTTTGATCTGGAATGCCCCAGGTTGTCTATCACAATTAAATGGATCACAAACTGCATGGAGATGTATATAGACATACATTTTTACCCCATTCAGACATTACTTTCAGCTAACATTCTCAGAAGCACGTAAACACAATTTGGGTAAGATGATGAACTGCGTTCTGTTTTTTCAGAGAATACACATGGGCATGCTGGTTGTAAGATTCTGGAAGCTGTAGTCCAAAAAGTAACTTTCTGAACTCTATTTTGGTTAATTCTAAGAGATACGACATTGGATTAAAAATTATTTTATAATACTGCTCTTATATAGTTGTCTCCTCCAGGGTTAATTGCACTAAGATCTTGCAACCTGTTAATAAGTTATTCATTCTTGTCAATTCAAGGCCTCTTGGAGAGATGAATAAAAATCAGATTTCAGTAGTTGATAGCTCATTGAACCACTGCATAACCATACAATAGGTGATGTGGTTTTTTGTTTAACACCACATGGACCATTTTATGGTTATACAGTGGTTATGCAGTGGAATTGTTTTCAGGCCCTGTGAATGATGCAACAGATAATATCCACAGTGCTGGGATATCTGACTCCAACACAGTGCCATTTCAGTGAAACTCACAAATTAAAGAAGAAAGCTGGCCAGGGATGAGAAATTAAAGCATTACAGAATAGTCCACTGATTTATTATGAGCAAATGTATGGTATATGAAAGGAGAATTTTTTTTATATTCTTTCTGCCATTTGACAGAAGGGAATTTTGTTAGTACAAAACACATCCACATCCACATCCACACACTCTTTTACTTGCCTAAAATTCCCTTTGACTATCAGCCTGCTTCTGAGTGTGTGTGTTGCGGTTTATAATGCCCTATGAGACTTAGGACCAGACCATTTGAGGGCTGGTGTGCTACCGTATAGAGCAAAGCTTTCCAAATTTTTCATGTTGGTGACACGCTTTTTTAGACATGCATCATTTCATGACACAGTAATTAGGTTTTACTAGCAAACCGAAAGTTAAACTAACCCCTTGTAAGAGATACAGTCACATACATAAATTGTAATGGGGACACAACATATCTCATGAAAACCTTTCATATACTTTTGAAAATATATGATTTATAAATAATAACATACGTTTCCAAGATTGTAGGCGACACACCTACACACTTCAGGTGACACACTAACATGTCACGGCACACCGTTTGGAAAGCCCTGATATTGAGGGCTGCTATCATTGGAGGCATATTTGGTGGGTCTTCTTGGTGGTGTTCTTAATCACTGGAACGTCCTGCTAAAGGACACCAGGTTAGTTCATCACTGTTGTCCTTCCATGAGTGAGCACATACATTTTCATTTAGACAGCCTGTTTTGCTTCTTCAGAAGAGCTTGGAAAATTTACTTCAGGGACCACAGCTCACAGAATCTCTAATCAGGGGGACCATGCTGGCTTGAGAGATTCTGAGAACTGTAGCTGAAAAAAGTAAGTTTTCTGAGCCCTGCTGAGGGGCTTTCATTTGCTGGAATAATAATAAGTGTTTGTTTCCTTTTGACTGATCTGTTTTTAATTGATTTGTTTTGATGATTTAATTATAATTCTGTATTTTATCTCTATTTAATTGTTAGCTGTCTTAAGCACTTTTTTTTAGGTGACAAGCTGGATACAAATTAAATGAATACATGGCCTAAATCTGTTTGCTAGTCTCTAGTACAATTAACGCATGGGATTGCATACTGTATATACTCATGCATAAGTCTAAAAATTAGCCCCCCAAAAATTTTATCCATGGGTCAGTATCAATACTATAATTGAACTCTTCTTTTTTTTTAAGGAACCAACCACTTCTCTGAGTGGAGTGGCAAAAGACAAGAGCCTAGTTTGTCCTGGAACATGAAAGAAGTGGCCACTTGCTCTGCATTTTTCTTCATGGCACCAGTTCTGCCCTTTTTGAATGCCCGGGTGGGAAAATGGCACTCCCCCTTGAAGGATGCTGAGAGAGTAGAAGGGATTGGTGCTCTTTTTAGGTACTCCTGGAACAGATTAAGCTCTTACCTTTTGCCACTCTACTCAAAGATGGGGATGGTTTTTTGTTCATAAAACTTAATACTGTACCTTAACTTTTATTAAAAGGGAACCATCCACCTTCACTGAGTAGAGTGGCAAAAAGCATTTTTGAATGCCTGGGTGGGAAAATGGTGGTGGCAGTGGCCAGGGATGACTGGCCACCTCAGCTGCTATGGGCATTTTCCCCTCTCTGTGGAATGACCCTCAACTTATCTACAAGTCACATCAAAATTCATAATTTTGCTCCCAAAACCTGCCCTCAACTTATACATGAGACTGACTTGTACACAAGTGTATATGGTACATGATGACTTAATATTAGGCAGTTGATTTGATGCATCTACTCTAGTTGGGACTAGCTAGTAGATTTAGGCCACCGAATTAACCTTGTAGACCTATGTTGTCTGTGTTAAACATTTGGTGTTTCAGTACTTGAGTTGCTGAGCTTGCATTCCCATTTTTCTGTGTGCTATGTTCCTGCAGTACCCCATGTATTGCGCACCCCCACCTTTGCCTCCTGTTTATTGCATGGAGACGGAGACTCCCACTGCAGAGGACATACAGCTACTGAAGAAAACGATGGAAACAGAGGCTGTGCAGGTGACTTGTCTGTATATCCCCAATGGATCAAGAGCCTTTTGGTAGCACAGGAGTGAGGAACATGTGGCCATCCTGAAGTTATTGGGTTGTGGCTCTTACCAGCTCTGATAGCATTGTGAATTATAAGAGATAATGGGAATTGTAGTCCAACATCAGTTGGATTATCACATGTTCCCCAGGCCTGCTGTAACCTGTGGTTCTTGATTACCACTGGAGTTCCCCTTGAGCAAGTAAGCATGCTCACTCTTGTAGAGACCTCATTAACTGGTTCTGGAGACAGGCTAGGGGTCAGTAGCAGATTGTGTGCATTTTCCTGAGAAAGGACAGAATTGGTGGGAAGTAACTCCTAATGAATCCCTATCTCTTGATTAACCTGGTGCTGTAGAATATACGTAGCTTCCAAATGTGAGATTTTCTGCACACCTGCTGGAGAAGGTATATATCTGTCTGTTAATTGCTGGAGAGCACAGTTGGAAGGAGCTGTTGCTGAGATCCAGTCAACGCTCAGGAAGGAGTGCAGTGTTTCTTTCAGCATAGTAATGCTGCGGTTGGGGTATTGGTGGGTTGCTCCCTCTTCCTACTCCCTTCCCATGTGTGCAAGAGCTGCCTGTGTGCCTTGAGGGAAGAAAGAAGATCCCCAGACAAATCTTGAAAGCTACTCACTGGCCAGGGGCAATGTGCATGAGACTTCAGCTGCAGTTGTGCACAAGAGACAATGAGAACTGTGCCAGAGGTGCAGAATATACAACATCCCAATAAATACATTTGCAAATAGAACTGGGGATTATGCCTGTGTATGTCACCAAAAGTGTCTTAGCCTTCCATCTCCTGTGCCTGGACGTCTCATAGGCAATGACTACTATGTGGACAGGTTGCTGGACTTACAGATTGATCCAGCAGGACTCATCCTATGTTTTCAAGCTTATCATAACTCATGCTTTTATGATGCTGGTTCACAAAATATCATGTAGTGTTTGTGTCTGGCAATCCACCCATAGAACTGCTGCCAGTTTGTGAATCAGTCCTGTGTTTCTCAGCAAGTAATCTTCCCATTTCCACAGAACACTGTTCACCCTACACTTATATTCCCCCTTCCCCAGTCTTGTTAATTCAGGTTGTGCCTGCTTTGAGTAACCATGGGAGGGCATTAATCTTGGAGAACTGGCAGCGCACAAAACCACTGAAGTTCACGACTGGCTGAGAGATTCTGGGAGATTAAGCTCCCAAAAGTGAATTCAGCAATGGACAAAATCAACAGGGCAGAAAAAAGGCAGAATAACTTAATTACCCAGTCACATTTGTTCTGGTCACTTCTCACATTGAATATTTTAGCAAAAATATTTGGCCCTCCTGTGGGCAAGTGATGCTTGCCCCAGTTGCTTTGTCTGTGCGCTGTAGGTCTGCCTTGAGTTTATTCAAGCCCAGTGTCTGGGTCAGCAAAGATTGTGTACCTGCTGCACTCCTCACTCTGACAGAGGGCCCACTGACAAGTGCTGCTGCTCAGCTGTCCTCCTGCTGTGCTTGCTCTGAGCTCAGTGATTGCTGAATCTCTGTATGTCCCCTCCTCCATTGTCACATCTGCCTTGTTCACCCAACACTCTGTGTGCTACCTCTCTTCCTCTCCCCCTCATGTAAGTTCCTATATCCAGGTTGGTGAAGTGCTTGGGAAAAAATTGCACATCCCCTGCCCAGCACTTAAGAAATTTTGTTCTTTTTGGACTACAGTGTCCAGCATCACGCAGCCAGCATGGCCAGTGGACATGCTTAACTGGGGATTCTGGAAGCTGTAGTCTGAAGTTGTAACTTTTCCAAGTTGTACATTCCCTATCAAAACACTCCAGACCCACACCTCTCCTTTGCTAGCCCAGCATGCCCTTCAACTTAGGGGTTTAGGTTTCCACAGAGACAATGCCTGGGTAAGTAGGAAGATGAGTATGATGGTGGAACTGAATACAGAGAGTCTGATGGTACAGAACTCACACAGGGCTTCCTTTCCTTTATGTGTGTAGATGTGTAAAAAAAAATGATGATGATGGAGGGGCTGCTTGTTTTTGAGTTTTTATGTTACCAGTTTGTGAAAGAGGACTAACAAATAAAAGTACAACTTACGGTGGTAATTGTACACAAGATTTCTCCATCAATCCACTGATGATCCTTCATGCTTGCTGTTCAGCTTCATTGTTCCCCATCTGTATGAATGGATGGCTTCTAGGTTGTGTTCCCCATGCTAAATCCCATTATAATTTGATGCATGTGTCTGTTGACCAGTACTTTTATAACTTGGCTCGCTTGCTCAAATTGTTAGCTTTGTTCTCCTTTTGTTACCTCTCAGTTTGGTCATAGCACTGCTATAGTCTTGTGTTATGATCTCTGGGAATTTGATGTCATGCATAAATGGTACTGCTTGGTAGATTCATTGTAAGAAAATAGTATGCCTTAGATCACAAGTGGGTAACTTAGGCCTTGCTGATACTGTTAGGCTGCAACTCCCATTATTCCTGACTAATGGCCATGCTGGAATGGGCTCTTAAGTGCTGGGCCACCAATATTTTGCCTGCCTTTGCAACCTTAGGTGAACTGCATAGCCTTTTTGCAGGGCTTTTCATCTGAAGTGTTGGCAAGCCTCTCCTGTCATTATCCCAGGGTGGAAAGAGTGAGCAATGAGGAAGCCAGATATCCACAAACCCTGGAGCTTACTGTGGTTAATATTAAATTTGGCATCAGTCTCCTGCAAATTGTATAAAGTGGACAGCCCAAAGACAGAGAGAGAGGGAGAAGAATGCATCCTGGAACCTGCTTCTTAATTTCTTTTGGATTTGTGTTTAGATGCTGAAAGACATGAAGAAAGAGAAAGTGTTGCTGCGTCGGAAATCGGAGCTTCCTCAGGATGTCTACACCATAAAGGCCCTGGAAGCGCACAAGAGAGCAGAAGAATTTCTCACCTCAAGCCAGGAAGCACTCTGACGGGCTAGGGAGGCCCTGGAGGGTACACAGAAACGCACTTTGTTCTAATGTATAACTAGGGAATGAACATGGTGAGCTGTGCCTGTCCTCCACTCCATTCTCATTCTTTCAGGTTAGATTTGATTTTACATTGTACCTCATATCCCACCACACTGTCACTTCCTCCTGCTTTATCCTCTTAAGGTTGTGTTTGTGTGCACATGCGAAAGGAGCCTAGCCAATCCGTGAGAATACCATTCCACACAGGGAGCATCCCAGTTCCTGTTGTTTTTAATTTGACTCCAGTCCCAGGACCAAAGCAGTGAGAATTCAGGCATTTATCAGCCATGCACTACTACAGGGGTGGACTCAATCTGTGGTCTTCCAGATACTGTTCAACTACAGCTCCCATCATCTCTTGCTGATGGCTATGCTGGCTGGAACTGATGGGCACTGTAGTCCAACAGCACCTGGAGAGCGACTCGCCCCTGCACTACAGTAATGATTCACTATAGCTTCCTAATACTGGCTTTGAACTCCCATTACCCTCCATCCTCATACAAGAGCTATATGTGAAGTTGGTTGTGCAGGTAAATATAGGTGATTTTCTAGGGATCAAAAAACACTAGGCTAGATTTGGGAACAGTGTATGTTGCCTCCCCCCACCAGGCCAAATAAATGGCTAATTGATTAGAGGATTTTGGTTGTTTTTGTCAGTATGAATAAGGGTAACTATATTTGCACTTTTTCCATCCCAGAAATTGTGAAGCAGTGGCAGCCATCTAGAACCAATACTTTCAGCTCTGTGATAGTCTTCATCCTCCCAGATGGCTAGCAGTTGATTGATGTGCCCTGGTAGCTAAAGCATAACCTGCTGCATGACAAGCTTACTTACTGTTTGGTTTTCTCTGTAACTCAGATAGAACTGGAGCCAGAGCAGATTGTCTCCATATGGCAAACTCCCTTTCACCTCTTGGCTCTTAAGCTCAGGAGAACTCTGAATAAATTACTTGCTAACCAGAAAGCTTATTGAACACTTTCACACACAGCTTTAAATATTCAGCATTTTGGAAATGAGAAATAGATGCACAATCAAGGAAATTTTAGTTTCTGTATACTGAGTATGCAATGTTTGGTATGGATTAGACCACATTGTGCTTGTGTTCATTTCAACTGTTCTAGCCCAAGGAGAAGTTGCTTACCTCCTTGTAGGGAGTGTAAAAATTTAGAGGCTTTAGCTGTTTTCCCTAAATTACTGCTGTCCTACAAATAATAGGCGGCTTTGCTTAATGTGCTGCCATTGTTCACAGGCTGCTAAATGAATTTCTGGATCATGGAACATCACAAAAAGGGAAAGACACTCACTCTAACCAGTTCTTCACTCACCTCCTCCCTATGGATCAGGAGTGTGAAAAGTACAGCCCAGATGTTGTTGGAATGCAACTCACAGTAGTCTTAGCCACAGTAGCTGGTGGTGAGGAATGCTGAAAGTTCCAGTCTAACAATATCCAGAGGACTGTATTCTGCCTAACCCTGATATGAATTTTCCACTCATATCTTTAAATAGCTTGTCTACTGAAATTTGTCAGATTCTCATTTTTAGTCCTTTACTGCTCATGTTAAATCTGCAAGACCTTCAAAGTAAATGCCATTGAAATCAGAGAAAGTATGGTTTATGACCAGCTGTAAGTCTCTTTCTACCATGCATAACATTCCTGTCCTTTCATGGTTAAATCTTTAGATTGTGTATTGCCTTGTCTACCTATGTACTGTTAACCCAGTTGTGCTTTCTCATTTCTTCTCTATTTTTGGGTAATTTCATTTTGAGATCCCTGAAACCTAATTTTTTAGACATACCTTTCCCTGTTGTGCCTGTGCACTCTTAGCCTTTGAAAACTGAACATTTAATGTCAGACAGGTGGGAATTCCCCATTTTTCCACGCTGCTAAGCCACAGTGTTGCTGTTTTTAAGCTTCAAATCACAGTTTAAAACAGGGAATGGAATTGTTCATTTTAAGCAGTGAGATATGGCTGATAATTGGCTATTAATATTTGCTGCTAGGCTATTAATCAGTCTCAAGAGATACCTATGGAACATTCCTGTTCAATTCTCCTCTCTAGGACATGGCACTCTGCTCCTCTTCCCACCCAGTTCTCTGTCACCACCCCAGACAGACAGCATTAGGTGGTCACTGAGCACACTCAGTCTTCACTGGGCTATTTCTGGGGTTTCTCCATCACATTTTTGTACTTCTGCAAAGCTTGGTTTGTGCATGGGTGGTGCCATTTTGGCTACTTAATAACTAGCACTCAAGAGAATGAGACGATTAGTATTCATGATGATGCTAAGCCTCCACTGTCTGCTGCCAAACATTTGCAATATCTGTTCTTGAAGGTGCACTGTCTAGCTAATAGCTTCTTATACCACTGAGGTCCTTACAAGACCTGCTAAAACTCTTGCCATGTACCAGGTGAAGGAAAAAGTGGGAAGTAAAAATTACATAAGGGGAAAATATGCTTGATGTTCAACATATGCTTTATAAGTTTTGTGATTGTAGAACAAGACAGGCAGCGGGACTCGCTAAGCAGTCTGTATATTCAGCTCCTGATCTTCAAGTGCAGCTTATCTGCTGGAGGGAAAAAACTGACTTGGAGCTCCTCTCTACTGAAGTGCAATTTGTTCTGTCTCTCTTCTTCCTCTTCCCACCCAAGGCTGGGCTCTGCAAACAAGAAGGACTGTAGGAAATCTCTTCCCTTTCCATTCCCACATGTACACAATGCAGCACTTCTCTGCCAGTTACAGTTTTGCATGGGGTGGAGCAGGGCTGTAATTGAGCATCATGTGCTGTACAGCTTAGATGTAAATATAGCCTGTCTAATCTTTGTTTGGGGTCAGGGAATTTGTGTTTGCTACCTAACATTAAAGTTTAGTTTGCTGCCAATTTATTCTGGTGTCCTATGTATCCAACGGGTGGGAGGAGCTGTGGAAGAAACTGGGTGAAAGTAACACCTGAAGCCAAAACAAGCACTTAAAGCACACAACTTCCAGCCACTCTCTACCTTAATTCAGCTCTGTGCAAAATTTCCCTTTGTATTTTTCCCAGTTTCTGCTTTTACCTTTCCTGCATTTTACATGGAGAAGGTTGGAGCTGCCTCTTTCACTTTTTACATATCCCTTCTCAAGAGGGGGGAAAAAAGCAAAACTAAGTGATGCATTCACTCCCTGGACACAAGTATTAAGCTGCTTTACAGTTCATTATGTACATATGGTGTACTTTATTTTCAGTAGAGTATTACATAGTATGACAGTGTTGGATTTTGTACAGATGTCCCTGTATGTACAGAACTAAATAAAATGGATCTCTTGAAAAAGATGACATGCTGGACTCAACATCATGGCCCCTCTCTAGATCTTTAGCCCATGTGTCACATGGAAATATAGGGTGGGGTGGGGGGAGAAGAACACTGCTAAAAACATGCATATTAAAGGGTCATTTGGCAGGGACTGATGCCTTTTTCCAGATGCCTTTTTTTCCCCAAGACTAAAAGAACTTCTTGTTGACCATAATTCCACCCCCCCCCCAAGCTGGACATTATAAAGTGATGGTGGAGGCCATATTTAAAGGGAGACAATATGAATACAGAGTTTTGATGCTGGTGAAAGATAAACATCTACCTGACACTTCAGAACAAGATAATTTAAAGCAAAGCACGTTGTGCTTAGCAGTTTCTTCTGAGGCAGGTATGAAATTCACCATTGACACTCCCATCTTCATTTCCATTCTGGCTTAGAAGCACTCTGACTCTGTCTAGCTTGCAGTGTTCGCTGCACCATATCCTGCCACTGATCGTCTGAGATCTCATTAGCCCAAGCAGGGATCGCCAGTGTAGGAAGCTTGATTCCAGCCATAGTCCTTTTCACCAATTCCACGTGTTCTAGAGTCAAAGAAAGCCAAAGAATGAGACACAAAGCACAGAACAAAACCCCACAGTCCCACAACTAGGATTTCCCCAGACGTCACTTAATCTTTGAATGGAGATTAAGCAAGGTAAAGGCTAAATGAATGTGTGAGAGAACCAACAGTCAATCATAGCATGTTTATGCTAGCAACTCAACAACCAAATATGGCTTTTTTCTCGCAACATTTATATACAGGAGATAGCACCAGAGCATTTATCTGGATCAGAGAAACAGCACTGCTCAGGTACTAGTTAAATGAAACTGAAGGTGGGAACACTTGTACATTAGTTGCAGGCCTGAAAATGATCAGAAAACCCGGGTGGGGAAGAGACTGCCCTCTAGATAATTGCTTCCTAAGCTATCTCATGTGGAGCTTCAGCAGTTTTTTCCCCCTCAGTGTGCCAGGAGCTGGTACATATTTGTGCCCATTGGCTATAATTGTTTTTTTTTCTTGAAATTCCAGGAACAGGTAGCTCATGGACCAACAATGGTCCATGAATCAGCACTGTTTTAGATCACCCTCTTACAGCTCAATGAAACAGTTTGGTTCTTCTCCGTGGTCTCCGTGCCTCACACAGTGGGAATTTACGGGATGCGCAGTAGCGTTCAGAGGATTCTAGAGCTAAGCAGCTTGGTGGGAACCCCTCCCCCATGCCTGTACTGAGCATGCTCAGCCCACCAAACCAACGGTCTCTCCTCAGTTCTTTTTCATCCGCCTCAGCGAACGGAAGTTTCTTGCTTAGCGGCTATTGTCTCTTGGCGTATTCTCTTGGATTTTGGACCTTTTTGAACCCCCTCTGCTTCTCTTGGACGACTTCTGTGAGTTTTTCTTCTTAACTTTCGTCTTCTGATTTTCTTCTATGTCCGCCGTCTTCAAAAACTGTGTTTCTTGTGGTTGTAAGGTTGCTCTCTTGGACGGCCATGCCGAGCATCTTTTTTGCCTTGGGGAAACCCACAACGTGAAGGCCTGTTCTGTTTGTCGAAATTTACCGCCGAAACTCTGAGTCATCCAGACCCAAGCCCACTGCTGGGAAGAGTCTTGGCGGGTCAGGGAGCAGGCGGCAGAGCATTCTACCATGTCTTCACGCTCCTCCTCAACGGCGCAATCATCGGCTACAACCTCATCGGTATCGGCAGCTGCCATACCGACGCCGACGGTACCGGGCTCAGTACTGTCCTCATTGCCTCCCATGTTGACACTCCCTCGTATTCCGAAGTGGGTGCCAAGTACTTCTGTGACCAAAGATGCCCCTGCGGGCTCGCAGGCGGCTAAGGCATCGAAGCCTCTCACCGTTGCACAGTGCAAGCGGCCTTCTTCTCTTGGCCCTCCCAAGGAGAAAGAGAAGAAGGAGGAGAAGCAGGTTTTGGCCTCTCCACGGAAGACCTGCCCGCCGACACCTCCTCTGACCCAGGCCCTGGAGGATGTCATCGAGGAAGTGGGCCCGCCTGATATATCGCCAGTATCAGAAGAAGACCCGGCCAACGGCCCTTCTGTGCCCTCAGGCCCGCCTGACCTTTTGGCGCTGACTATTCCGCTCGGTCACCTGGAATATGGGATGGACTGCCCAGAACCCTCCTTGGTCACACCATGGGCCCCGTCCCGTCATCGCGCACCTTCCCAGGACTGCGCCCGCAGAAGTGAGACACACTCGCCAAGCCAAAGGGAAAGGCGTCGACCCCCACGGTGGGGGGAGATCTTTCCTGAGTGGGGCAGATCTCGCCCTGAGCTCGCCTCGCCTTTTTCCTCTGCCTCGTATATAGTGCGATACAGGCATGAACACCTGTGGCGAGAGCAGCCGGGATCCTACCACTCCTACTCTCCCGTGTATAGAGACAGGTACCATGCGGATGTGTGCCGTTGGTCTCCGTACTGTCGGCAGTCCCGGTCACCATCACCCAGTTCCAGACACCATCCTCGGTACCGGCGTTCACCTTCGTGTTCCCACTCGAGGTCCCTCTATTGCCGGAGATTGAGAGACCATTCTCCACGCTACCGGCCTCCCTCTCGGCTGACTGCTACTGTGTCACGCCCGGTTTCGGAGGCCCTTCCGGTACAGAGCTCGACTGCGGTTCTGACTTCCACCCAGGTCATCTGGCATCCGATTCCTACCGTGCTGCTGACCTCTGCAACCACGGTGGCACAGCTGATGTTCACCCTGCTGCTACCATCTTCGTTACCATCGATGGTACCCGCTCCCCAGTGACCGTTTCTCTGCCGGCTCAACAACCTCCAGCACAGAGGTCGCCTTCTCGATCGTCACAGTCCTACGAGTCTGACTCCAACTCTGCTGACTCGACTCCCAGCTCTCATGAGTCTCTGCCCTTGGCCTTTGGGGACCCCGCACCGGACTCGGCCCCAGAGGACGTTAAGCGGTTCTCTGACATGCTCTCCAGAATGCTCTGGGACTTGATGTTTCTGACCCAACTCCGGCAGTGCAGGATCCTGTGTTCCACTATGTGGACATCTGTCCTCCATCTGCGGCACCGTTACCATTCCTGCCAGTACTACAGGAGCTATTGAAACATCCCTGGGCCCAGCCTGCGTCCTTGCAGCTGATACCTCATTGCCTGGAGCATCTCTACAGGACTCAGAGGATGGATGTCGATTTCCTGTTTAACCACTCGGTACCAAACTCCTTTGTGGTTGAGTCTTCCCAGACCAAGTGTGGCAAGAGGGCACACACCTCCCCGCTGGACCGCAAGGGCCATCGTCTGGACACCTTTGGCAGGCGCTTCTATTCTGCCTCCTCCCTTATTGCGAGGGTCTCCAACATGCAGGCCTGTCTTGCTGCGTACCAACACAACCTTCTGGACAGATTTTACCCTCTGCTGGCTCATCTTCCAGAAGACCATCGGACAAGTGCTATCCAATTCTACAATGAGTCGATAGCGCTCTCCAACCAGCAGATCCTGTCCTCGCAGCACACAGTGGAAGGAGCGGCCCGAGTGATGGTGGGCACTGTTGCCCTTCGAAACTTCACCCGGTTAAGATCTGCAGGCCTCCAGGAAGACAGCAGGAAGCAGATCAAGGACCTGCCTTTCGACGGGCAAGGCCTGTTCCACTCCACCACCGACGAGGCGATGGATCATCTGGTGAAGGCGCGCCTCACAGCAAAGCGGATGGGGATCCATCAGACACCACAGTCTCGGTGCAGCTTTACTTCCCGCTCTTCCTGGCGCCGTTCCCCTTCTTCCACCTACCAGCCTCGCTCTCCGCGCTGGGCACCAGCTCGGCCCTCGACATCATCCTCTGCCCGGAGACTCTGCGAAGACACCAGTTCTCTTCGAAGAAGTCTTCATCCACGACGAAGTCGCAGTTTAACCGCCCGCACGGGGTTCCACCATATCCACTCTTCAGCCTGCCTACCAGCTTCGTCGATCATCTGTGCTTGGCCCGTCATCTCGGCGAATGGCATCACATCACGATGGACTCTTGGGTTCTCTCCATCGTCTGTCTTGGCTATGCCATCGAGTTTCAAAATATACCACCTCAAGGCATCTTTTATTCCACCCCAGCCAACTCGGCTCTATTGGAGGAGATCCAGTCCCTGTTGCATAGAGGGGCCGTAGAACAGCTACCGTCCTCAGCCAGTATCACCAGCTTCTTCTCTCGGTACTTCACAGTACCGAAATCGGACGGTACCTTACGACTGATCCTGGACCTCAGAAGAGTGAATTCCTACATCCTCCCCAGGAGGTTCAAGATGTTCACTCTTTCCTCCATCCTCCCTTTCCTGCGACGCCGGGATTGGTTCACCTTCATTGACCTACGAGACGCCTTTCACATCACCATTCGGCCACAGCACAGACGATACCTTCGATTCTCCGTCGACGGTACCTGCTACCAGTACAAGGTGCTACTGTTCGGACTTTCCACCGCGCCCAGAGTCTTCACCAAATGCATGGCCCTGGTGGTATTGCACCTCCGCACGAGGCGCGTTATGCTATACCCCTACCTGTTGGTGGTGTCCTGCAAGCAGAAGTTGTACAAGGACATCCACCTCACACTCTCCCTCCTGTCCTGCCTTAGCCTCAGGGTAAACCCGAAGAAGTTGCACCTCGAACCAGCCAGGGTCCTGGACTCCATAGGGGCAACCCTAGACTCGGTCTGTGCCGAGCTGCTACCGCTGCTCTCCGCGCCCTGGTCATCTCAGCGAGATGGATCCAGCAGCTCCTCGACTACATGGCAGTGATTATGTTGGTCACCTATCTTTCCTGACTTCGCACCTGCCCGCTCCAGCATTGGTTCGCCAGGGCCTTCGATCCCCTCCTGGATGACCAGAGCCATTTGCTTTAGGCCCTTCAACAGGTGCGCTGCTCCCTTCTCTGGTGGCTCTCCTCCCGACACCTGCTCTCGGGAATGCCGTTCTGAGAACCATGCCCCCGGGTCACAGTAATGACGGATGCCTCCCTGTACGGATGGGGAGCCCATTGTGACGATCTCAGGGTGCAGGGCCGCTGGGTTGGTCCAGAGACTCGTCTGCACATCAATGCCCTGGAACTCCTCGCCGTCCTGAAAGCTCTACGAGCCTTCCGAAACCTGGTCACCAGCCGCATGGTGCAGATCCTGACAGACAACACAACGGCTGTCTGCTGTGTGAACAGGCAAGTAGGGACCCGGTCTACCATCCTCCTCTCCATAGCTCTTCGTCTCTGGGACTGGTGCGTACTGCTCTGAGTTCACCCGGTTGCAGTGCACCTGGTGGGCCGTGAAAACACTACAGCAGACGCCCTCAGCAGAGACACCTCGAGCTACCACAAGTGGTCCCTCTCCGATGCCGCTTTTTGGGAGGTACTAGCCCAGTGGGGTGAATCATCGATTGACCTCTTCGCCAGCAACTTGAACAGGAAGTGTCCCCGATACTGCTCAAGAGCCAGCCTGGGTTGGGGCTCTCTTGGCGACGCTTTCCAGTTCCATTGGGGCGACGGTCTCCTCTATGTGTTCCCGCTGTTTCCTCTCCTGGGCCGCATGGTCGCCAAGATCCTGGCAGATCACGCCAACGCCATTCTTGTAGCCCCAAACTGGCTTAGACAGCACTGGTTCGGGCCCCTCTTGGGAGGCTGCTCACAGCCGACTTCTCCGGTTCCTGACGGCACCAAACCTGTCGCATTCGGATGGTCTCGTGCTGCATCCAGACCTACCACTCCTGTCTCTCCACACGTGGAGGATAACACCTTAGATGCTCTAGCCATACGGGATGTCCTCACCACAGCCAGGAAGGAGTCTATGCGTCACTCTTACCACTACAAGTGGCAGAGGTTCACTGCCTTTGTGAACAGACACTGGTTGCTCTGTTTACCGTGCTGCATTTCCTCCTGCACCTTCGGGAACAAGGACTGGCTTTTCCCTCTTTAAAGGTCTACCTTGCAGCTATCGTTACTTACCAGCCACGCGGGTCCCCCTTGGCAGCACTCTTTAGGGACGCTACCCTCAAGCAGTTCATGAAAGGCCTGCAACACCTTTATCTGCCTGTATTGCCACCACCACCGCCCTGGTTGCTGTCCTTGGTGCTATCCCAGTTGACGCGACTGCCTTTCGAGACCATGGCTACTGCTGATGACAGACTCTTGACCATGAAGACTGCCTTCCTCGTAGCTGTCACCTCGGCCAGGCGAGCGAGCGAGCAAGCTGACAGCCCTACAATCTGATGAGCCCTTCTTGGTCTTCCATCGGGACAAAGTGGTCCTCCGACCAGACATCTCCTTCCTTCCCAAGGTTGTCTCCGACTTTCATCTTAATCAGGACGTCATCCTTCCTACTTTCTATCCTGACCTGACTACGCCTCTGGAGCGGTCTCTCCACTCCCTCGATGCTCGTCGGGCTCTGGCCTTCTACACTCAACAGACTTCTTCCTTCCGACAGACTCCTCACCTCTTCGTCTGCTATGGTGGTTATTGGAAAGGACATAAGGTATCCACCCAGAGATTTTCCAGATGGGTGCCTCAGACCATTCTGGCGTATGAACTGTCTAAACAGCCTCCGCCAGCTTTGTTCCGTGCCCACTCCACGAGAACCATGGCCTCCTCAGCAGCTCTCCTTCGAGGTGTGGTGTCCACCTGCAGGAGCTGTGCCATGCAGCTATCTGGTCTCAACCTTTGTGCGCCGCTACCGGTTTAACTGTCGAGCCGGATGGGATGCCCGTTTCGGACGTGTGGTGTTGTCTTCCATTCTCTAGGACCTGACCCACCATCCACTGGTAAGCTACACAATCTCCCACTGTGTGAGGCAGAGACCACGAAGAAGGAGGGCAGGTTGCTTACCTGTAACTGTAGTTCTTCGAGTGGTCATCTGTGCCCTCACACAAACCCGCCCAGCCATCCCCTCTTCAGGTCCTGCCCTGGCGGACTCTAGAACTGAGGAGAGACCATTGGCTTGGCGGGCTGAGCATGCTCAGTATGGGCATGGGGGAGGGGTTCCTGCCAAGCTGCTTAGCTCTAGAATCTTCCAAACGTTACCACACATGCGTGAAATTCCCACTGTGTGAGGGCACAGATGACCACTCGAAGAACTACAGTTACAGGTAAGCAACCTGTCCTTTCTGGATCACCCTCCCAAGGAGCCAGATAGTATCAAGGTCAAGCCCTCCTAAAACTCCACCCCACTGTCCTAGGAGTCCCTTTCTCCACTGATGAAGGCAGCCTCTGTGTAAAGAGAAAGGTACAGTCCCTCTCAGCACTACAGAAAAGACCCATCAGAAATAAACAGGTTTTATTCCACCAACACTAAAGAACCTCCATAAGCCACCAGACAATTCCTTTTCCTGTAGTACACATTACTATGCTAAAACAAGCAGTTGCAAACATAGAAGAGAACAAACTAGAAGAATAGCTAGTTGGGATACAGAGGAACATTTCTCAAAATCTGATGCTCCCAAGTGTTTTGGTCTTCAACTTTCACAGGTCCTAGCCAGCTTGACCAATGCCTCGCGGGTCTAAGATCTGAAGTCCAAAAGACCTAGATAACCAGAGTGTGAGAACCACTAATGTAGAAGACATAATGTCAGACATGGACAAGGAGAGTTCAGATTTAGATTCAACCTCTGTCTTGATGCACATAATAATCTACCCTAAAAAGTTCATAGGGCTGTTGTGAAGACAGAAGAAATAACCCCCTCTACAGCCTACAGCTTTTTGGAAGATGAGCAGAATTGAAACATGGTAAGTTTCATGGAAGAGAACAGGTCAGGGCAGGTCTTAACAGCTAGAATGAAAAAGTTTGAATATGGCAGGGTTTGGTATCCACACTAAAATTCCATGTTGTCTTGCAGACCACAAAAATATAAACAAAACACATAATCTTTTTTTCAATGTTACCTGGATCCATAGGGATAGAGCTGTGACTGCTTTGAGTTCCAGATTCCTCCTCTTCATCACTGTCCACAGGTGGATCAGGCAGGTGCAATCTCATTGCCTACATGCACAAGGTCATTAAACATGTTAATCCCAAGGCAATGGGAATGCCAATATAAACTTCTGTAACCCCATCTTATAAAGAACCCTAGGACAACCTCCTTGTAACTAAACTGCTACCTGAAGTCGCTCGTTAATGTCAAGGGCTGGCTCTGTGCTGGGTATCGTTTCTTCAACTGCTGCTGGTCCTTGATCTGGATCTTGGTTCAAGGGCTGATACAAATAACTATTACTGCTTTCATCTTCTTCTTCTTCATGTTCCTCACTACTCCACTCCCCAGCAGGATCAGGGGTTCCATCAGGTGCCTCTTGCAACCCCAGCTCTTCATGCTCATTTGGACAGATCCTCTCTGGACCCATTGTCAGTGCCACCACTGGCTCCAAGGCCATGCACTGGGATCTGTTGGAAGAACATGACATTGATCTTAGCTCCTTATATAACAAAATACTTTTTAAAAACCTATATGTTTGATAAGAGATTGGCAAATGGAAGTATTCAGCAAAAATTTTACAATTAGATAACAGCAATAATCATCAAGACTTTTTTCATTAGTACTGAAAACTATCTCTATTAACATCACATACTGACAAATACATTGACTAAAAATCAGGTAGGATGGTGGGTTTCAGGCTATCTTTCAGGAAACGGGGTTTCAGTTAAAACTTAGCAGGGACATCCTCCATAACATAATCCGCAGCAAACAAGCTTCCTAGAAGCTCACACAACATTGTTGAAGCATGAGGCCACAAAGGTCTCTTGGGTGCTTTTTACGGTTTGGTTTTAGAGTATGTCACATTGCATCTAAGAGTATTTGCCCTAAGGCAAGGCTCTGAGAACCAAATTCTCTCCCAGACCACCACTCCCCGCAAAAAAATGCTGAGGGCTAATCCCTGCCGCCATTACTGCTAAAATCACTGTGACTGTGAGAACAAATATTAATTTCCTGGATTTTTTCACTTGAAATTTTACATTTTTACTACAAATGGAACATGTGTGAAGCACATGTTCCATTATCAAGGCTAGCAATGATCCTGGATGCACTATTAAAACTTCTGAATAAGGCCTGAATACCCCATGGGTCTTCTGATCAAAACTGCCCTTCTGAGAACTCAGAAATTGAACATTTGCTTCCCATGAATTAAAATGACCAAATTGAGGCTATTGGACATATCATGAGACAACACGACTCATTAGAAAAGACAATAATGCTTAATATAGTTGGAGGCAGAAGGAAAACTTGATTCCTCAATCAAAGAAGCCACAGAGCCTGAGCAGGGCTGTTGATAAGAGGTCTCTCATCCATCGGTTGCTGTAAGTCAAAGCTGACTTTTTGGCAATTAACAGCAACAAGAAAATTCCATGATTCCTGTTACAAAATGAAAAAGCCAAGAAAAGAAATTAGTGTTTGTTCCTGCAGCCATTTTGACCATGAAAGAATGGTGGGCATTGCGTGGAGGAATGCATATACACAAATCATAGAATCATAGAAATGTAGAGTTAGAAGAGACCCCAGGGGCCATCCAGTCCAACCCCTGCCACGCAGGAACACCCTCAAAGCACTCCCGACAGATGGCCATCCAGCCTCTGCTTAAAAACCTCCAAGGAAGGAGACTCCACTACACTCCCGAGGCAGCAGATTCCACTGCCGGACAGCCCTGACTGTCAGGAAGTTCTTCCTGAGGTTCAGGTGGAATCTCCTTTCCTGCAGCTTGAATCCATTGCTCCTTGTCCTGGTCTCTGGAGCAGCAGAAAACAAGTCCCCTCCTTCCTCTACATGGCATCCCTTCAAATATTTAAACATGGCTATCATGTCCCCTCTTAACCTTCTCTTCTGCAGACTAAACATACCCAGCTCTCTTAAGTCTATCCTCATAGGGCATGGCTTCCAGGCCTCTCACCATTTTGGTCGCCCTCCTCTGGACTTGCTCCAGCTTGTCAATATCCTTCTTGAATTGGGGTGCCCAGAACTGGACACAGTATTCAAGATGGAGTCTAACCAAAGTAGAGTAGAGTGGTACCAGTACCTCCCTCGATCTAGACACCATACTCCTATTGATGCATCCAAGAATTGCATTGGCTTTCTTGGCTGCTGCATCACACTGCTGACTCATGTTCAGCTTGTGGACTATGAAGACTCCTAGATCCCTTTCACACGTACTGCTATCCAGCCACGTGTCCCCCATCCTATATTTCTATATTCCATTCTTTCTACCTAAGTGTAGGACCTTACACTTCTCTCTGTTGAATTTGAACCAAATGACCAGAGAGCACATCCTGTCCACCTTGGCCCTAAAGAAATTACCTCTCTCTGTCTCTCCCTGTCCGTCCGTCTCTCTGTCTCTGTCTCTCTCCCTCTTTCCCTGCTATAGCAGATTATGACTGACACCTCAATTAATTGATAAGGAATATGTGGCTTTCCCAATATTGTTTGTCTGCAGTTCCCATCAGCCCTAGCCAGTACAGCTAATGGCAAAGGATAATAGGAGTTGTAGAGTCGAAGGCTTTCACGGCCAGAATCCATTGGTTCTTGTGGGTTTTTCATCAGGCTACACAGAGGCCATTGAAATCCACAAACACTTGGATAATTTTAACAAGAATTTGGCTGTCAGTATTGAAAAACACCAAAATCAAAACACAAAAGATACTAACGAGCCCCACCTGAGCTCAGGAAGTCTCCCTCCAGGAACAAGTATTCAATACACACAATAGGACTATTATGCTAATTGCTCCCTCCCCTCTGGAGGAGGAGACTGGCATATATACTCTCCACTCCACTTCCAATTCACCATTCCTCTGAAGATGCCAGCCACAGATGCAGGTCAGATTAGCAACATTGGCCCACCATGCATTTTACAGAATGAATGAATGAATGAATGTCAGTCTTTTATTTTATAGAATAGATAGGCTGTTTAAGGGCAAAGAGATAAGAGAGAATGAACACCTGCCCCAGGTACTGGGCTAACACAGCCATAGCCTGCTGCCCGCCTCTTATTAGTTCCTGTTACTACACTCTTTACTTGTTCCAGATGTACAAAAAATCTGCCTAGAATCTCTAACACTGGATAGGTCAAACCCTGACAAGTCTAGCAAAAACATTATTAAAATTCTTATGTACCATAGATGTACAGATAATGATTATAATGAGGATATACTGGTAACTCATAAAAGCAACAACCTTCTGAGCTTAAGCATGAACCTCCTGCAGTTCGCTGTAGTCCATCAAAGCTCATAAATCAGTTTTCAAGATGCCACAAAACTCTTTGTTGCTTTTGCTACCAAAGACTATCATAGTCATCCTGTTAGAAGACGAGTCTATTAGCCCTAGGCAACTCACCTTTGACACAAGACAAAGTTTTAGAACCTGCAAGCTACTGCTAACATAGTGAATGCCTATTATCTAACAAACCACTTGCAAATTTTTGCTGCAGATACAGTCATCCCTCCACATTCGCTAGGGTTAGGGGCACAGGACCCCTGTAAAAGTGGAAAAACTGTGAATAACTCTAGGCCCTCTCAAACCATATTTAACACACAAAAAAGTATCATCACTGTATTCAACCCACCGTGGATTCCTCTGAGACATCAGGGTTCCTTCACAAGGCAGAAGTGGGGGCGGGGCAGTGGGGCTTACTGCCACCTCCACTGCTGCCCCACACCACTTTTAATAGGGACTTACAAACCTTGTTTGCAGCTTTTCAGTCTCACAAGGCTTGCAGTCCCTATTAAAAATGGCATAGGAAGGCAGCAGAGGTGACAGCAAATAATTTGTGAATAATCAAATCCGCAAAAGTGAAACACGCAAATGTGGAAGGCTGGCTGTAATCCCAAATAACCTGGAAACAGTACACTTAACAGACATTCTATCTTAATAAAACCCAGCCAACCTTTGCAAGATATTCAGAGGTGGCCTTTCTGGCCATTCCACAGCCAATGGACTATCACCATGTAATACAACAAAAATGAAGTCTTTTCCGTAGTGGTACACTCGCTTTGGTGAGAACCAAAATGGTGTAGTCTTTTGAGTGCTGGAGTAGGACACTTGGAGACCAGGGTTTAAAATCCCACTTGACTATGGAGATCCATTGGGTAACCTCAGGCAAGTCACACACTCAGCCTCAGAGGAAGACAAGATCATATCCCTTCTGAACAATTATAGAATTGTTATAGAATTATAGAAACAAAGAATCATAGAGGTGGAAGAGACCACAAGGGCCATCAAGTCCAACATCCTGCCTTGTAGGAATGTACCATCAAAGCACTCCTGACAGACAGCCATCCAACTTCTGTTTAAAAACCGCCAAAGAGACTCTACCACATGCCAAAGCAGTGTATTCCATTGTTCAACTGTTCCTACTGTCAGAAAGTTCTTCCTAACGTTTAGATGGAACCTTTTTTCCTCAAGTGTGAAGGCACTGATCCATGTCCTAGTCTCTGGAGCAGGAGAAAACAAGTTTGCTCCATCCTCTATATGACATCCCTTCAAATATTTAAATACAGCTATCATATTCATGTTGCCTCTTAACTTTCTCTTCTCTAGGCTAAACATACCCAGCACTCTAAGCTTCTTCTCATAGGGCATGGATTCCAGGCCTTCTACCATTTTGGTTGCCCTCCTCTGGATATGTTTGAGCTTGTCAATATCCTTCTTGGTGGGGTCTGACCAAAGCAGAATAGGGTGGTACTATTACTTCCCTGGACCTAGACACTATACTCCTATTGATGCAGCCTAGAATCACATTTGCTTTTTTAGCTGCCCCATCACACTGCTGACTCATATTCAGCTTCTGGTTTACTAAGACTCCTAGATCCTTTTCACATGTACTGTGGCCAAGCCAGGTGTCACCCGTCTTATATCTGTGCATTTCATTTTTCTTCTGCCCAAGTGTAGTACCTTACGCTTCCCTGGAAACAACAAGGGACTCCAAGGTTCAACTTAGGGTCAGCATAAGTCAGAAATAAATTGAAGGCACACACAACAACCCCTTTCATGCTTCCTTGGCTCATGAAAGTGATTATGATGACACACTGTTTTACTTTTATGTTATATATTTATTTTAGAGGTATTTTTACAGTATGTGTAATACATATTATCTTAAACTATATATAAGTAATATACATAAAACAACAACAAGACCATTACAGCAACCTGTAGTAGCCAAGCAGAGATTTATACCAGGAAAGAAGAGTAACAGACTTCTCCTGTTTCTGTTTTCGTTTCCAAATAACTGGTATTCAGAGGCATGCTGCCTCCAACCTTAGAGGTAGCATACAGTCATCGTGACTAGCAGTCCTCAGTGGCTTTATCCTTGTGAATTTGCCTTGCTTCTCTTTAAAGCACCTAACTTGGTGGCCCTTGCTACATCTTGAAGTAAACAATTCCATGGTTTTATATGGTGTATGAATAAACAGTTATTTATTTGTTCAGGACATTTATTTAGCACTCACTGGGGCCCCCACCTCATTACTGAACTTCATTAAATGACTCCAGGTTGTCATGTTCTGGACGTGAAAAGAAAAACTCTCCTTCTCCATTTTCTCCACACCCAATGTATGCACATGTATCAACCATATCCCCTTTAACTGCTCCAAAACTACCTGTGAGGAAAATGTGGTGGATTAAGCGTTTAGGCCTAAGGCCAGAGTGCTGAGTTCGGATTTCCACTCAGCTATGTGGCTCAACAGGCAAGCTAACTCCAGCCTCATTTATCTTTTAGAGCTATTGCCAGACAGAACCACTTATACTGCCTTGAGCTCCTTAGATAAAATGTGAGAGATAAATGTAACAAACAGTGAGTGAATGTGAGAGAGGAAGGATGTGCTTTCAACATTTGAAAGAGCTTTCTGTATGCTACATTTTACTATTATCCATAATTAGTGCTGCCAGATATTGAAAATAGCAATAAGGGACAGTCGACATTCGTGGCATGTAGGGTTGGCGATCAGGAAGTAGCTATTAATATGTTTGTGTCCGACATAAATCCCAAATAAAAATACCAATTTCAGTTAACCTAGCTGTATATTTCCCTGTAAAATTAATACGTTGTCCACATAAATCATAAATGACACAAGATGCAGAAATATGCTTGCTGAAGTCAGGAGAATTGATGCTGAAGCTGCCACTCACTGTGGAGGACATTTTTAAGTTTGGAGAAGCTAACAGAGAACTGTTCATTAAATCAAACACTTACAGCACTATTCCCATCCCTGCTGTAGAAACTGGCCTTACAATAAGCTGGGTGTTTTCATCAGAACCAAAGAGCATTTCATTCAGCGTGGTGTACCAAGAATCAGAAGATGCGCCGTTGGATCAATGGAAAGTTCCCATTCCTATGACTCGCTGCAACTCTCATAAGGAAACCATACGTGGGAAGGTGAAAGTCAGAAATGCTGGGATATACATCCTGATATTTGACAACACCTTCTCAAGGTCGGTGTATCTGGTGTGAGTGGAGACAGACGCCCAGATACAAAAGACAGCAGGCTGATGGAACTACTAGCTCTATCAAAATTTCCAGTTTTACAGTCGGTCACTTTAGCATGAAGGAAAATAATTAAAAATTTGTCCCTTAGCATATCAAAAATAATAATCATAAATTGCATTTCTGCCTTTATAAAGAGTCTTCACCCCCCAAATGCAGGATTTTTGGCTTCTTGTTCAGTCCGTGTAAAAGGAACAGCTTCCAGACCCTCAAACAGGGAACATCCCTTTACAATGAGGGATACCTGGCCATCCTACCTACAACAAAGACCTCCATTTCCCGCATCACCTGCTCTGCCCGTTTCACACGTCGCCCACAAAACGGCGACCTAAAGCCTCTCTGCACTTGCCAGCCAGAGCCATCAACTAAGCCCTCCATCCCCGCAAATATCCCCTTTATGGACTCGCCGAGATAAATCTTACCTGCTCACTCTAAAACCGAAGCGAACTTCCCAGTCCTCTCCCCCCACCAGAGTCTCCGGAAACAACAAGGCCGGGGACGGCCACTTTAAATGTCGTCATAGCCGAGCGCCGTAGGCGGGGTCGTAACTATGACAACGTCCAGCTAGCTCTTGCCTTTTGGTTAAAACGACCTTCTCCTGACTGTGCTGACCTCGTCGTAGCTCAGACACATGATGTTATTCGAGAGGCTTGGGAGTTTCATACCCACTTCGGTTTTTGACTGTGATAATAAATACAGGTCAGAATCTTACCTGCGCCCTCCCCTTTGAATAGAAAGATTGATTGAAAGGATGGATCCATATCTCCCCATTGTTTATTTATCTATTAAATTTATATCCTGCTTTTCTCTCAAATGGGATCCAAGGTGGTTTTTTCCTTGCATCTGATGAGAAGCATGTAGGTTATTTTTCATGTTATTCCCTTTACAGCCAACCTTTCCACCAGTTACTTTAAGGTGGCAAGTAGGGTTCACCTTCGTCCCACTTTAGCCTTGCAACAATCCTGTAATGTAGGGCCATTTCTGCACTAGCCTGTTATAGTGCTATTATTCCACTTTCAACATCCTATGGAATCCTGGGGTTTGCAGTTTAGGGAGGGGCCTTTGAGACCCCTCCCTAAACTGCAAACCCCAGGTTCCATAGGATGTTGAAAGTGGAATAATAGCACTATAACAGGCTAGTGCGAAATTACCTCGGTTAGGTTGAGAGAAATAAAAGATAACAACACATAAGGTTCGTCAGCAATAAACAGGCTCATAGTGTCTCTAGAGAGAACAACTCTGCAAGTGTGTTTGTCACTGATAACTCTGTTGCAGCTGTCTGCTGCAATGTTGTGGTTAGGCCACCACATGTAGGTGTCTGGCTGTGATCAGGTCGGTAGGTCGCTTCACATTCTAACTCCTCCTGTTCACCTAAGGCAGTCTATTTGTTCATTTGTTATAACGCTTTCCTTTTTGTTGGTTTTTAGTAACTTTTTTTCTCTTCCTGGTAGTTTTCTAAGGTCATTTCTGCACTACACTATTATAGTGCTCTTATTCCGCTTTCAACACCCTGTGGAATTCTGGGGTTTGTAGTTTACTGAGGCCAAGGAGCTCTCTGGCTGAGAATTCTAAAGGCCCCTCCTTAAACTGCAAGCCCCAGGATTCCATAGGATGTTTACAGAGGAATAATAGCACTATAACAGTGTAGGGTGGAAATGGCCTATGATGTAGCAATGCTAGTCTTTTGCAGCGTATAGGGAGGAAGGTGGGGGAGAAAAAATGTGGCAGTGCCACATTTTTTCCCCTTGTAACCACAAGTTTTTTCCCTCGTAAAACATTTATCCCTGTGTTGGCCTTCCTGAAGATGCCTCTTTAAAATGGTGTCAGTGAGGACACTACTGAACCTGAGAATTGTCCACATTTCGGTGTCCTCCAAGGGAAGGTGGGAAGATATATCCTAACAATGCAAGTATATAAACACCCGTGCACACAAGGACAGAAATGAACAGAGCAAAGGGACTCTTGGGCTACAACCTTGCACTAGAAATGGCTCCTGCTGAACTGAATGGGATTTATTTTTGAGTAGACATGCATAGGATTGCACTGTCAGGCAGTCATCCCAGGTGTAAGAGAAGGAGAGTGTTTCTAATTTTATCTATGAGGAGCTGAAAATTATTTCTCTACAGTAAACCTATCTTTGAGAGCCAGCTCAGTGTAGCAGTTTGACTATGATGACTCTGGAGATTGGGGTTCCAATTCCTACTTGGCCGTGGACATCCACTGAGTGACTTTGGGCAAACCATGGGCTGTTTCTGCACTAGACTGTTATAGCGCTATTATTCCACTTTTAACATCCTATGGAATCCTGGGGTTGGCAGTTTAGGAAGGGGCCTTTGAGGAAATGGCCATACTCTTTCAGCCTCAGAGGAAGGCAGAGGCAAACCCACTCTGAACAAATCATCCCAAGAGAACTCTGTAATAGGTTACCATAAGTCAGAAACAACCTGAAGGCACACAGCATCAATTAACATATTTTTCGTTTGCCTTCAAAGGAGACGAAGATCTTTCGCCCAGTTTGACTTCAAGTCCCAGAAGCCCCAGACAACACAGCCAGTGATAGTGGGTTGTAGGAGCTGTAGTCCAAAACAACGACGACAACAACAACAACTTTCTGGAGCATCAAAGGTTAGCCACGTTTATTTTAAGGCCAGAGTGGGAATTTTGTAGCTCTCCAGATGTTGGATATCACCTTCCAGCAAACGTAGTCGGTAAAGCCAGTGGTGAGGAATGATCGGAGCTGCAATTCAAAAACATCTGGAAGAATAATTCCCACTTTTGCTTTAACAGTACAATGATCCTTTCAAGGCAGGACACACTTAAAAAATTAGCACAATAATGAAATGACCAAAATGCAATCAATAAACACCCTTACTTAATAGAGTTGATTATTAAATAAAGGAACATCCAGCTCAGAAAATACTAAAAGAACTGCAACGATGAACAATGCAGTTTAAAGGCTCAGGCACAAGCCTAACTCTACTGTGGTCATTTCCACACTAGCCTGTTATAGCGCGATGATTCCACTTTCAACCTCCTCTGGAATCCTGGGGTTTGCAGTTTCAACTGCAAACCCCAGGATTCCAGAGGAGGTTGAAAGTGGAATCATCGCGCTATGACAGGCTAGTGTGTGTTTCATATATACAAAACGCTATCGCATTCTTTCGTTTAATCCAACCGAGACGAACGATCCCGGGTTCCATGGTCCCAGCGATTTAGGAAGGAATCCGCTTTTGCATTTCAATATGGACCGAAGTGAGTACGCGAAAGCTACTTTTTTCGAACTACAATTCCCAGAATCCCGTCAGCACGGCCATACTGGCGTCGGGCTCTGCGAGTTGTCAACCGCAAGGTAGCTTTTCCGAGCGCTTACGGCAAAAGGGAAACTCCGCTTTCTCTTTTGCTGTTTCTGCCCCAGGACAAAGTGCTGCAAAGTAACTCAATCAATTGTCTGGCTAGGTCTAAGGCCATTTCCGCACTAGCCTGTTATAGTGCAATTATTCCACTGTCAACCTCCTATGGAATCCTGGGGTTCGCAGTTTAGGGGGGAATCCTGCAAACTCCTGGATTGCCCCCTAAACTGCAAACCCAAGGATTGCATAGGAGGTTGAAAGTGGAATAATAGCGCTATGGCCATTTCCGCACTAGCCTGTTGTAGCGCGATGATTCCACTTTCAACCTCCTCTGGAATCCTGGGGTTTGCAGTTTCGGGAGGGGCCGGCCGGCCCCTCCCGAAACTGCAAACCCCAGGATTCCAGAGGAGGTTGAAAGTGGAATCTTCGCGCTACAACAGGCTAGTGCGGAAATGGCCTATAACAGGCTAGTGCGGAAATGGCTAAAGACGGCCTCCCGCCAATAAGCGAGCTCCCATCGGTAAAGCACGGAGAGCATAAATGCCTTTTTAGCGCAGGCATATACAAAAACAAGGGGGGACCGGACCGCTTCTGTTTCTGCCGCCTGCGCCGTGCAGACCCTTCCCCTCGCGCGCGGGGAGCGACCGAAGACTACGCTTCCCAGGCTCCTTCTGTGGGCGGGATATTTCCCCCCCTCCACCTGCGCTTGTGCGTCGAAGCGAGGCTCCGACTAGGCCTGTATGGCTCTGTGGGAGGGAAATGAGGGGAGGCTGAAGCGCCTGAGGAGAAAACGAGGACTGCTCGACTGGGCCGTGGGAGCTAGAAAGAGCGCCGGGAGAGCGGGGTTCTGGGCCGGCCCCGCTTCCCTCTCTCCCGGGCAGGTAAATGCTGCTGAGGGGGCAGAGCGAGGTTGGGCTCCCCTCCGAAGACTCCCCGCCGAGCGGGATGAGGCGTCTCGGTTGTCTCGGGGAGGGAGGCGGGCGAGGCGAAGGCGCGTTGGCCCCTCTGTCCGTTGGCGGTTTCGATCGGAGGAGCCGCCGAGGGGGGGTGGGTGGCTTGTCTTTTCTCCCGGACGGTGTGGAGACCCTTCCCCCTGCCTAAGCGAAGCGTAGTTATGTATTTGGTATGTGTGTCTGTTTATGCGGGTCTCTGTGTGGAGGGAAAGGAGGATTGAGAGGCGGCGGGGGAGGCTCCCATTGTCAGCTCTGGAGAGCTCGCGCTAGGGCCGTTTCCGCACTACACTCTTATAGCGCGATTATTCCACTGTCAACCTCCTATGGAATCCCGGGGTTTGCCGTTTAGGCCGGCGCCTCCCTAAACTGCAAACCCCAGGATTCCATAGGAGGTTGAAAGTGGAATAATCGCGCTACAAGAGTGTAGTGCGGAAATGGCTCTTTAAAACGAGTTAGGTTTTTTTTCCCGTTGCGTCTCGCTATATTTTATCTTTCAAGGATGCGAAAGGTGAATTGTGACGGTGGATCAGTGCGAAGGTAGACCCAGGATATTCTGCTGACTGAGGTGAAATAGAAAATACAGTCGTTCCTCCAGATTCGCTAGGGTTAGGGGCACAGGACCCCCGTGAAAGTGGAAAGCTGTGAATAATTTAGGCCCTCCCAAACCGTATTTAACACACACAAAAGGATGATCACCATAATTCAACCCACCATGGATTCCTTTGAGGCATCAGGGTTCCTTCACAAGGCGGAAGTGGCTGGCTGGTGGGGCTTCCTGCCACCTCCACTGCTGCCCCACACCATTTTTAAGAGGGACTTACAAGACCCCTTCACAGTTTCTCTGTCTCAGGAGGCTTGCAGTCCCTGTTAAAAATGGCATAGGGAGGCAGCAAAGGTGACAGTAAGTAATCCGTGAATAATCGGATCCTCAAAAGTGAAACCCACAAATGTGGAGGGGCTGACTGTAGATTTCCTTGTGCCCCCAAACTTTCTCCCAAGTCAAGGTGCATAGTACTCAAGCCAGGCCAGGTTATTTTGTCACCTGAGGCAGCAGATCCCACAAACGCCTTTCATTCCTCCCTGCTGATAAATATATATATATATATATATATATATATGACAATGATTAAATAACAACAAAAAAATGCTACTTTTTTCTGTCCTATCCTCTCAGCTGCCTAAGGCTGCCTCCTCAGTCTTTGGATAGGAAGGCTGGTGTTAGTGAATTCCAAAAATGAGTGACTATGGACTTCTAGATAATCTTTGTCCTGCAGCTCCTGTCAGTCCTGCTCAGCATACCCAGTAGCGAGGGACCATGGGTGTTCCAGTCCAGTTGCCACTAGAGGGCACAGTTGCCCACCCTTAATGTACCTACCTTTCAGTGATAATCCCAAATGGGCAAACCTCTCCCCAAATGTCTGTTTGTGGCTAAAATGGTCTTTTGTGGCATTATCTGAGGAAGTGGTTTTTACATTGAGATGCTAGTCGTTTGAGCATTACTTGGGAGATATGGGGGAGAAATCACACAATTTGTACCTTCCAGGTGGACAATCAGTCACTTGATTTATATCCCACCTTTTCTCCCAAAATGGTATTGGGGTAGACTACATTTTCTATGTTTTTTTACTATGGGCGATGCTGTCTGGTGGTTTCAGGACCCCCCCGTGAATGTCAAAAAAAGTTAATGATCACATCCCATATTATTAAATGGCAGCAACTTGCACACAGATGCATCAGCATGTCCATGCTCATGCTGCTGCCATTTTATGCATAGGATATGACACTTTGCAGTCTATGGAAATCACAGATCTGGAGGATCCACTGTACTCCAAAATATCTGCTTGGTGGTATAAAGAATTTGCTTTTGTGATTTATCTTGTCAGGACACAAGCACTTCTGGCCTGTTTTTTCATTATCATTTCGTGATAATGATAACTGCTTGACTTGAGCATCCACAAATTTTGTTATCCACAGGGGTTCCTGCAACCAAATCCTGACGGATACCGAGGGATACTGTATATACCAGACAGTGGAGTAAATGACAGGAAAAGAGGAAATAGAGAAACAGATAAGGAGGGATGAATATGGGCAAATGCAGTTATATGTTGTTAGGAATTATGATTAAATGTGTAAATCAAAGATGGTCCATCCTGACTCACTGGTCACTTATGAATTGAACACAATTTTTAAAAATTGACTACACCTCCATTTCACCCAACAAAAGACACTAGATGTGTGCTGCCCCCTCATTATTTGCAATGTTGCTACATTTAAAAACAGACCTTAATTTCTTTAATTCCAAATAACTGGAATAATCTTCTGTGTCACTAGTATTTAACTATAAAAGTCTCAAAAGAAAATCTACCTTTGCTTATGAACTGAACCATCTAGATATCTTGTGCCTCTTGCCAGCAAAACACTTAGGACAACAGATGCTGTTAATGGGAGCACTAACTCTGTAGCCAGCAGGTTACAAGTTTTCTGAATGTTTTTAGTCAGAAGTGATCAGTTACCTCATATGTACATTTATATCACTGGATGGCTGGAACATCAAATGTTTGCTTGGGTGTGAAAATTGGCAACCAGAGATATGGCACAGGGAACAGAGCTTTCATATCAACATGTACATTCAGTTGCAGCTAGAAATTTCAGGAAGAAAAACAACACAGATGCATAAAGATGCTCTCTTTTATTATTTTATGTTTGAAAATAGCCCATCTAGAATAAACTCAGATGTTATCCTTAGGAAATGAAGCTCAAAAACACAGGACTAGGATTTTGTTTTTGCATCCCCTGACAGGAACATCAGCTCAACAGAGTTCTTGTCACTCCCACTAAAGGAACAGGAGGGAGTAGATTTTAATCAGTTTGTCCTCCTGTTCTCTTGTGGTCCTGAAATTCTCTAGGAGGTGGGTGAAGGATGTCTAGAAATGGTACAAGGGGAGAGGAAATCACTGAAAATTGCTCACCTTGTATCACTGATGAAATCCTCCACTGGATGTTGGCCCCATCTGTAAAGAGGAGAGCTCTTTCCATTTAGTAATGTCTGATTAAAATTCACTCACCAGTTGCTAAATCTTTAAGTTTTTGAAATTTTTTATAAACAAGCATCCTATGTTACATTTGTATGTTGGACTGCATGGTAGTCGTTTCTAGCTGCTTCCACACTCAGTGATTTTTAAGATTAAAGTGAAGTAACATAGATTTGCTGCAACAACGTACTTTTGTCCTATTGGCCTGATAGTGATCTGGGATATATCACAGAAATTACCTTCCTAAGCACAATTGGAACAAGTACTACTTTGAGTTACTCAGCTGCTTCTATGCAAAAGAGCATAACATCAACATGTTAATTTGGATTGGTTTCATTTCACGTAGTTTAACTATGAAACTCCTATAAAGCCTAACACCTGAAGTGAAGAATTCTGTCAGCTTCCACTAAGTCTGGACAACATGCCAGTGGTAGGGACAATACAGACTATAGCCTGACAATAACTGGAAGGTCTCTGGTTCCTCATTAAAGGATAAGGCTTTTCCCCTTTTTGATGGAAAAGGGAAGATATATGCAATAATAAAATTAATAAGTTTAATGAAATTAATCAGTTCCAGCAGTTATTCAAGATTATAATTATTAAACTCAGTTCATTAAATATGTCTGTTAAGACTGCACCACACTTTAATTCATTTCAGTTTTAAGTTGTTTTGGATATATTGTATATGCTTCTACTATTCAGTAGAGCATACTTTTATTTTATTGTACAGTGTTAGAATAAATTTGTGGGAACAATTTTTGATAGAGGGAGAAAACATTTATGATGACAAGCATTGTTAATATTAACCAGGACAGCAGATCTGAGTGCTGGAGTCATTGACAGAAACTGCCATAGGAAAGAAAATAAAGTGAGAAATCGTGCACAGAATTCTAGAAATTTCTAGAACATTAGCATTAGAATGTTTCTTTCCTTCTTCAGAATTAGGATATGAAGGCTTCATGATTTCTCATGAGGAGTACAGTTGTCCCTCCACATTTGCTAGGATTAGGGGTGCAGAATCACCTGGAAAGGTGGAAAAAACAGAAATATTAAAGTGTTTGTTTGTGTCAGTGTCTGTGAGAAGGTGGCTGACGCCTGGTGGGGTGAGTGGGCACCCAGGGTCCAAACCAGGTCAAGGAAAGGGGGTGGGTTGGCATGTTGGCCCTATACTTCGTCTCTTGCCCACCTCCTTCCTTGGTGTATGTGTGCGAGGCATTAGGAGAGGGCTGGAATGCTGAGAAACTGGACTGTGATCTGTCTTTAGCTGGCGAAGCAGTGGCTGGTAGACAGGGAGGAGGACTGGTGATAGGGTTTTAAAGGGCTGCACAGCCTGATTGGAGCTATCGAGAGGGAAGGTTCACACATAAAAGAAGTCCTTAAGGTGGGGGCAGGGGCAAGGGTCGGAGAAACTTGCAAATAAACCTGTGAAATTTGAACTGACAAATGTGGAGGGCCAATTGTACTTCATATTCCAAAAGTATTACAATTGTATAACAGAGTCATAGAATTACAAAGGTGACAGGGACCATCTGGTCAAACTGCTTTCTGATATAGGAAATTCATAGCTAAAGCATTTTTGGCAGATGATGGCAGCCTCTGCTTAATAACCTCTGACAAGAGAAGATATGTCATTAATATTAAGTTAATAGTATAACTTATAATATCCAAAGTGTTAGTGAGATTAGTACTGCTTTCTTTGACCACTGGGACCCAGACATACTTGTCTTTCTGTTTTAACCCCAAGAATGTTCTGCCTCTTTTAGGAAAGAACAGCCACAGTATCCTAAGAACATCTTGGCCACAATTCAGTTTGCCAGTGGTTCATTCTGGGTCCTTTGAAAACTTTCCCAAAATGGGAAGTCAGCTTACCTCAGGAGGTGGAGCTGAGGCTAGAAGGAAGAATGACAAGCCAGTTGCTTTCTTCTAGACAATGCAAACTAAGTGGCTTTACAGGTAGTCCTCTCATCCCAAAACTTTTTATTGTTGAGATGGATTTTAAGGTGTCTTTGCACCTGTGTTCTTAGGACACTTGTCAGAACCACATAATCTGCTGCCTTTCTTTTACATGTTGGCTGTAGGGCTCAAGACACGTATGTCAAATGACAAGACAGTAAGCTTTTAGTCTCTCTTATCTCAAGAAACTTTCTGTACAAATGATATTTCTATACAGAGAATATACATGCAGTTGGTGCACAAATCACTACAGAATTGTAACACTGTGATTCTAGTTTAACTGCCATGGTTTAAGTGCCAGTTTAATTGCATGTGGGTTACTTGGATTTCCATTTTAGAGAGTGGTATTTAGAATTCTCAGAGAGCTCTAGCTCCTGTCCACACTACGAATCCTAGTATTCCATAGGATGCAACTATGGAATAATGGCACTATAATTCTGTAGTGTGAAAGCACCTCTACCTATCAGGTGTTTCTTTTGAAATCTTAAGACGCATTCACTCATTTTGTCCATGTCATGATACAAAAGTTGCTGATGTTGACTTCTGCTTCCACACAAAGTACAATGTGCTTAATGGTTTCACTTTTGTTTGTGCTTGCACATTTCAGATATCTTGGTTTCATTTTGGTTGCTTTCTCTCTCCTGCCCTCAAAGATGCTTGGCAGGGCAGATAAAAGTTTAGGTTTCATTATAAATTTGCATTCTGCCCCTCTGTTTTCCATACAGTGGTCTCTTAGCATATGTAGAAGTTCCAGTCCAGGAACCCCTGCATAAAACAAAAAATGCAAAGTGTCATTTCCTGTTATAGTCAATGAACACAACAGAGTTGACTGTAATGGAATGCTGTGCTTTTCACGACCTGGCATTCATGTATGCACTTGAGAGGAGGGTGCACTATACTTACCTTTGCTGTAGTCAGCTGCAGTAAAACAGTAGAAGGTTCTCCCAGCCACCCAAGAAAGATTGGGACTGACAGGGATCCTAATTTCTTAAATGTTCATTAGAAGGAATGTTTAATTTCATTTCAGTATGGGTGTAGGTTTGAGCAACATCTCAAATATGTATGGCAAACTCTATGAACCAAAACTCTTATTAATTTCTGCAGGACATAGAACAAGTCCCCATTCAACTATATTAACAGTCTATCAGGATTTCATATTACCTTCTTATGGAGAGCCAGGAGAAAATACATTTTTTTTTAATCATTTTATTAAAGTTTCACAATTAAGACAACAATAGTATTATTGCTATTTCACATGAATTATTTCTTGAATCTTCCAAACTGATCTAGACTTCATTTCCAAAATCTCTTAACATTGTTATATCATTGTACTGCATTTTTCAGCCATTTTACACGTTAGTACATAGCATTTCCATTACCATATTCCTGCTTCATGATATCTGCCGTAATCATCACAATGAAATTTTTCCACATATTACCATGAATTATAGACTTCTATCACAAGTCACCCAGCAATCACCTACAATTTGCCATTCTTTCTGAATTTCATCATCTGATTTCCCTTTCAATCTTTGAGAGACTATGTCGGCATTTTTATTTTCAATGAAGGTTCCCCACCATTGTTCTATTGTAGGTATTTGCTGTGTTTTCCATACCTTAGCATATTCAAAACGTGCTGTTGTTATCATATATAATAATATTCTCCAATATTTCTTTATATTCATACCGTCTACTAAATCTGTCATATTTAACAAATACATTTCAGGAGTCATAGGAAATTGTAGCTTCATTATTTCGCAAATCCTCTTATGTATCTCAGTCCAATATTTCTTGACCTTTGGGCATGTCCACCACATATGATATATCGTACCCACCTCTTTTAAACATTTCCAACAGAGCCCAGTACCTGAATTGTAAATCTTTTGTAATTTATCTGGTGTCAAATACCATCTATAAAACATTTTATAATAGTTCTCTTTTAAATTCTGGGCAACCGTAAATTTGTTTGTCTTTTTCCAACTCTGCTCCCAAGAGTCCAGTTGAATTGTATGACCAATATTCTGTGCCCAAGAGATCATTACTGCTTTAACCGTTTCTTCATACTTCTCCTGGTGCAATATTTCCTGAGTGATTTGGGCTAGTAAATGAGGAGGGTTTTCAAAAAGTCGTTTTATCACTCCAACCTTCTCCTTTATTTCAATTCCATATGTCTTTAAGTCCATCTGAAACCTTTCAGTTAACTGCCTGTAAGGAAACCAGTTTAAAACTGTTCCTTCTTGCTCCAACTTGTCTCTTGATTTAAGCTGAAGACTATTCGATTTTGTCCTCTCAATTATGTCCTCATATCGAAGCCATTTTTCCGATTCAGACCTTCTTCCAAAGAAAGCTTCTTGAGGAGAGACCCAGGTGGGCAGCTGCCTAATGTTTCTAGACTTGTAATCTTCCCAAACTTTCAAAAGCGATTTCCTGATGTAATGATTGGAGAAATCTTTATCTATTTTTGCTTTATCATAGAACATATAGGCATGCCAGTCCATCCTCAGATCTGCTCCCTCCAATGCCAGCATTCTGGCATCTTGTAGATCCATCCAGTCTTTTATCCATATGAAAGCCGCGGCCTTGTAGTAAACCTGAAAATCAGGTAGACCCATACCACCTCTATTTTTCTGATCTGTTAAAATGTTCCATTTAATCCTGGGTTTCTTCCCTTGCCATATAAACTTGGATATTTCTCTCTTCCATTGTAGAAAAGGTTTCTTATTCAATATTACGGGAAGGTTTTGGAACAGAAAGTTCATCTTTGGTAAAACATTCATTTTGATTACTGCGATTCTCCCCAACATTGATAGATGTAACTTAGACCAGCTTTCCAAATCTTTAATTATCTCCTTCCATTTTTTTTCATAATTATTTGAATATAGCTCATTATTTCTTCTGGCTATCCAAATTCCCAAATATTTAACTTTTTGTCCTCTCTTGAATCCCGTTTTTTGTACTATTTCCGTCTCTTCTCTCTCTCTCAAATTTTTGGTTAAGAAATTTGTTTTTTCCACATTTATCTTAAATCCGGAGAACTCTCCATACTCTTGAATTATTTTAATCAATTTTCCAATACCTCTACATGGGTCCTCCAAAAAAACCACCAAATCATCTGCAAAGGCTTTCAATTTGTATTGATGTTTCTTAATTTGAACTCCTTTAATGTCATTGTCTTCTCTAATGGCATTATTTAGTATTTCCAATGTCATAATAAATAACAGAGGGGACAATGGACACCCTTGTCTAGTCCCCCTCTTCAGTTCTATCAACTGTGTTCTTTCACCATTTATCAGTAGTCTGGCTTGTTGCTGTTTATAAATTGCTTCAATCCATGAGACAAATTTCTCTCCAGCCGACATTTGTTTACAAGTCATTATCATAAAAGGCCAGTTAATCATATCAAATGCTTTCTCAGCATCAAGAAATATCATTGCCATTTTCCGTTCATTATGTCTTTCGTAATACTCTATTATATTTAAAACCGTTCGAATATTATTCCTCAACGATCTTTTTGGCAGAAACCCATTTTGATCTTCATTGATAATGTCGGACAACACCTTTTTAAGTCGAACAGCAAGGATTGAAGCAAAAATCTTGTAGTCTACATTCAAAAGTGATATTGGCCTATAATTTTTCACATCAGTCAAATCTCTGCCTTCTTTGGGAATCAATACAACATTCGCTTCTTTCCAAGTGTCTGGTATTCCTTCCTTTACAATTTCATTTATTGTGCTTTGTAGAGGTATTGAAATCTCATGTTCCAGTATCTTATAATATCTATCAGTAAAGCCATCTGGACCTGGAGCCTTATCAGTCTTCAAATTCCGAATGGCCTCAACCACTTCCATCATTGAAATGGGTTTATTCAATATCAATCTTTGCTCATCATTGAACCTCATTTTATTCATTTTCTCCAAATATTCTTGAGTTCCTTGTTGATTTATCAACTTTGGGGCCTTACCCATCAGCTTAAGATAATATTTATGAAAAGCTTGTTTTATGTCCTCCTGTTTTGTAATTTTTTTCTTTCCAATCACAATCTCCGATATATTCCTTGCCCTCCTTTTACGCAGCAAAGAGGCTAAAAACTTTGAAGGTTTGTTGGCTTGTTCAAAAAATTTGTATTTTGTTCTCCGCATCTGTTGCTCTATTTCATCTGCATTAAGTTGACTTAATTCAGCTTGATATAATTTCATCTGTAATCTAATCTGATGATTAGCCGGATTCTGTCTCATTTGTTTCTCGATCTCTTTCATCTTCTCCAAGATTAAGTCCTCTTTTTTTCTCTTCTCTTTCCTGATCTCAGCAGACCATCTAATGAAGTTTCCTCGCATAACAGCTTTACTTGCATCCCAGATAGTTTTCATTGACAACTCGGGTGCCATATTTTCAGCAAAGTAATTTGTTATCTCACTTTTAGCTTTTTCTATATAGTTCTCCTTATTCCAAATCTCATCGTTCATTCTCCATGTTCTTTCTCTGTCTTTCAACTGAATCTTAATTTGTATTGGATTATGATCTGAACACAAATTCGGTAAAATGTCCATTTGTGTAATCTTCATCAATAATTGCTTAGATACCAATATCATGTCTATCCTTGACATCGATTTATGTCGGTCAGAATAGAATGTGTATCCTTCCAGTTGTCCATTCTTATATCTCCAAGTGTCATATAAATTAAAATTGTCCATCAGATTGAAGAAACTCTTAGGAAGTTTACCATTGTTTCGGGGGATCAATTTCTGATTTGATCTATCAATTAAAGAATTGATGACTCCGTTAAAATCCCCCACAAAAATAATATTTGTGTTTCCTGATTCATTTAAATACTCCAATATCTGTTGCTGTATTTTGGGGAAGAATTCCCCTTTAGCCCCATTCGGTGCATATATTCCCACTATTAAAAATTTGTCTTGTTTCAGAATCACTTCAACTCCTATATATCGACCATTTTTATCTTGGAAAATTTGACGCGCTTCGTATTTTGAATTCACATATATTAACACCCCCTTCTTCTTTTTATCGATTACAGATGCAAAGCAGCTTCCCAATTTTGGATTTCTAACATATTTAAGATCTTGAGTTTTAATTCTAACCTCTTGAAGACTTATTATATCCAAATTTTGCTTCTCCAGATGATGAAAAATTTGTCTTCTTTTATATACGGAGTTAAACCCCTTAATGTTCCACGAATATATCTTCAGATCCATTTTTCTTTTCCAATTTAATTATGTTTTATATCTTATAACTTGACTTAGTCCGAGAAAATACATATTTTGAGTTCTGCATAACCCCCTAGTTGTCCGCGCTGTTGTAAGATTATGTGTGATTTTGGCTTTCATGAAAATCTGCATAGGGAACTATTACGGAACTGAATCTGTCCTCAGGAACTATTATGAATTTCTTATGTGACCAATTATGCAGTGATATTCCAATAAAGCTTTGTACACACTACATACATTTTTGCCAAATTCAGCAGCCTTATTATACATAAAGAACATCTTTTTTATTTAGTGTATTTAAAAGCATTCATTAAAAAATATTTTCTGAGTGGTATTTAACCAGTTAAAAATATTAAATATTTCAAAATACTATAAAGTAGTTACTAAAGAAGATATAAAATGAAGATAAATTGGTAATAGAGAATAAAATATTTTCTTATATAAAACCAGATTAAAAACAAGCAGCAGCATATTTGGCATGGTTATTAAAGTGACTCCAGGGTTTTTTAATTGATCAGTTAATTTTAGTTAAATGAAATTCACGTTGTAGTCTAGAATAACATCATCTGTCAGTAGGTGGTGGGTTTCTGTAATCAGTCGAGAGGAAGCTGCAGTCAGATAGATTGTTTTTCCTGAGGGCCTCCAGGTTGCTGCATTTATTGCTTCCCTTTACAGAATTCCAGAACATTTCAAACATAGAGATGGAGAGAGAGAGAGAGAGAGAGAGAGAGAAATTGAGAGATGGTCTTGCTTTTGGTAAGGTGGGTTAAGCTAAACAGAAGGTTGTGTTGAGGAAAAGTTAAGAGAGTGCCAGAACTGGGAGAAAGAAGCATTTATAAGAAAGAAAACAATTTGGAGGAGAGAGTGTGAGGGACAGAATTGGAGTTTGAGAGAACTGAAGAGTTTTTGTCCCTTGTGCAGTTGGATACTTCTGTTAGTTCTGTAGTACGTTTTAAATGTACTTATTATATATTGATATAAACATTTTAAATGATCTCTGCCAATGAATGGCCCTTTGCAGATAACTAGATTACAATTTCTGTTGATACCAACTGCTGTGTTCTGCCCGCATCTGTGGGTGTGACATAGCTGTTGTGGGTGGAGTTGTTTGAATATTAGCATGCATTCATTGTAATATTTCTAGTGGTGACTGTGTTTTTCCAATCCATCCTTTTAGTGCTAAAATACTTTTCTTGCTCTATTTTTAAAAGAAGGAGAGGGCAAAAAACCCAGAAATATTGTATGTATATGAGTAGATTGTTGAATGTTGGGTATATTATTACATAGTGTGTATAACTTTTTGTTTTGTAAGATATTCTACATTAATAAACTCATTTATATTTATGTGTGTGTGTGTGTGTGTATATATATATGTATATGTATATATATATGTGTGTATATATATATATATATATATATATATATATATATATATAAAGGTCTAGTTATTTTCAAGTTGACAGTGATAAAAGCATTTATTACAAATTAGCATTATTGAGAGCCAGTATGGCATGGTAGTTTGAGCATTGGACTGCGACCCTAGGATTTGATTCCTCACTTGGCCATGGAAATCCACTGGGTGATCTTGAGTACATCACACACTCTCAGCCCTAGAAAAGCCGATGATAGGTTTGCCTTAGGGTCACCATAGGTTGGAAGTGACTTGAAGGCACACAACAACAACAACAACAACCATATCATAGTACTGTAACAGTAGATTATAAAAAATGACAACATTATATAATGTTACAGCACTACTCTTCCCTGCTCCCCTACCCCAAGAGAGAAATCGTGCCATAATTCTGTTATTGTGGTATAGTACTACAGCATAATACAATAATACTAATTTCAAAACCTTTTGGTCACCATTTTGGCAATGATAAAAAAAAACTAAACCAATGTTTTTCTGAAGTACCTGCCTTCCTTTTGGAAAAACAACAAAACTGGGAAGAATAAATAGCACAAGGTATATGTATGGAGATTGCACTTATCTTCCATTTTTTTATGAAAAATTTAGATCATCTGTGATCTGAAAAAACATAGAAGAGCCTTGAGGAAAATACAGGATGACAGTGATCGGATGATAGAATAATGTGGATGCCTTCTTAAACGCAAATCAATAAAACCTGGTGATTGTATGCTTAATCTTTATAATGGAAACACTTTTCTTTCTTGGTCCACAGCTTTTAAAGTTTGGAATCAACCTTGGGGTCAGGCTGTTGCTTGAAATTCCTGCAGATTTCCAACATGGGTGAATATTTCTGTGTTGCAAGACTGATGCTATGGTGGGACGGGAGTGAATTCAAGGACTACTAATATGTTTGGAGATGAAGGGTGAATTAAGGTTGAACAAAGGCTTCTGTGTTTCTGTCATTGGCAAGAGTTGCCCTTCTATAGAAGTTTCCTTTCTCTGCTGTTCAGATGCCTGGTAGCGTTCATGGAATTTCTGGCTTGCTTCACAACTTCTGTTTATAGCAGAATGGTATCTGATGAACATCCTTCTAAGATTCCTGACATCTTTGCTTGAGGATGGACAAGATTCAGTTCCCAAAACAAACTAGAGGGATTAGAAATTTTTGATAATACCTTGGCATTGTCGATGTGTAGTTGAAAATAGATATAATGCAGAAGAATGTCATGATGGTAAGAGGCAAATGTCTTCGTCTAAATTGCACAGAATATGCTGTACTGTAGTGTATGGGGAAAATATCCTGTTTGTTTACTTAAATGATACATTGACAGTTTCTCAGCAGAAGCATTTAAAATAGCAGCTTACATTATAATACAAATAATGTGAGATCCATCAACTAACCTCAAAAACCAATTAAAATCATACCAGTAGTAAAAATAATAGCTAAGAACGGAAGAAGGAACAGAAGTCAGTCTTAAGTTAAATGGCTGGATTTAATATAAATAATCTTCTATAAAAGTCAATGAAGAGGGGTCATGGCTAGCCCTGAAAATGTTGGATGTTTAATTGAAGAAGATCCTGTGGCTAAGAACCAGAAGGATGAAGAATTCATGGCCTAGCTAAGGAGAGGGGCATGTAGGAATGAAGAGTGTAGCAGAGGCCCTGGCAAATCCAGAAACAGAAGAGTTTGTTTTTTTTTGTCTTTTGACTTCATTTAATCAACTGTTAAAAGGGCTTCCTAGATGGCCCAAAAATGGCACTAGCAGGATACAGTGGAGGTAAGGACGCAGCAAAATGATGGGAACAATGAGATGGATCTCCCAGAGAGAATTTTAGGTAGGAAAGCTGAATTAAGAGAATTAACAGAGGTAGTCTCACCAGTAAATGCTACACTACTGTAGTTATCTGATGAGATTAATGATCTTGAAATCTCAAAAAAAATGACACACAAGAATGATGCTGTATAGATAAAAAAAGATAGCTTAATGGCAGACATTACCAGACACACTCAACAGAATTCTAAATCCTGAAAAGTCAAGTCATTGCTCCAGTGTCTGCTTGAGAAGGGTTCCAGAGCACGTGGAGCAGAATATATGATTGACTTTTGAATTGAATGATTTGAAGGGAGATGTCCAGAACTTTAATCAGCCACAGTGACACAAAATGAGGCCATCATTTTCTTGGGCCCTAAACTGTGTAAAGATAATTTAAACCTAGATAATATGAATTTTCTGGAAGCTGCAAAGGAGAAATCCAAAATCACAAGGGTTATATCCCTCATGCCAGTATCAGAGACAGGAGTCCAAAGTTCTTTTGTACTCAACTGTGAACAGTTGTTCTTGGATGCACAGAGAACAGTCTACCACTGCCCAAGTCAGGTGGCTCTGAATTTAGTTCTACTAAATAAAGTGCTTGAGATGCAGTTGGGATCTCTCTCTGTTATATTCCAGTAGTGTTTTCACTTCTGTTAAGTAAATTCTGTGACAAGGTTTAGGCAAGGCTGTGTAACTCAGCTGAAGGAGAGAGAAGAATAAACAGATATAACTGGGGGGAAAAGAAACTTTGAACTCCTGTCTCTGATTCTGGTCCTTATATAATTTCCCCATTCCTCTCTGTTTTGCTCTTCACACATGGTAAGTAAGGAATTCTGGAGGTCGTGTTCTAGTCAAACACATATAAGTGCTCGCTTCGGCAGCACATATACTAAAATTGGAATGATATAAGAATCAATTACAATAGAATTTCATTCTTTCACAGCTTAAAATTTCATTGCATTGTTTACTGGAGACACAATGCTGCAACTTTATACTGAAAGTCTGTGTTTCTCAAGCCCTCCTTTGTTATCCTCACAATGCCAATGCTGCAAAAAATCTTCTAGCTAGGGGAAGACAGGGAGGAAAAGAGAGACTGAGCTGGTGTAAAAAGAATTTGTAAAAAGAAGCTTCTTTGTGAACTGAAGTATGTCTGCATTACAAAACAACCCATTGGTATGAAAGGGTTTTACTTATGTCTGATGGCTGACACAATCACCTACAAGCAAGCTGATGCAATCTGTTAGCTGATAGCCATGTTGACAGTGGCTAGTGACACTCCAAATGAATGGTCTTTCAAATGGCCATGTACAAATCTCACTTCCCATTGAAGGGAAATACTAGTGTTGACATTAATGGGAACTAGTTAGATCTGTCCCTGAGTGGACAGCCAAAGAGTGAAGATAGTATAAAAGCTGGCTCCTGAGAGACAAAGCTGGCTTTTACACAGGGCCCAATAGCTTCTATGCTTAGAATGATATTCTTGGCTGGGAAATATCCATAAAATTCTTGATAACAAGGAGGATAAGAGAACTTCCCCTCTAAATATCAATAACATTGACTATAATAACTATGAAATGCTTATCTAGACTAAATAAGTGTCAGATAGATAGATAGATAGATAGATAGATAGAATAACATTTGCTGCAAAAAATTGCTATGACTGTTTATATGACACACAGAAGACATAAAGGTTCAATTCCTTATAGATATTTGACTGTACAGCTGCCTCTTATGATATGAATATGAAGAAATATGATGTAATAAGTGCTATTCTTTACATGTATTCTAGCTATGTGCCTAGATGATGAAAAATCTATGTTCCTACTTGAGAGAAGTGTATATATGTATATTTACTATTTTGTCCGTTTTAATAAAATAACCTTAAAAAATTGTATATACTCATTCTCTCAGGTAAAATTCCATTTTTCCAATTGAGATTCCAATACTTAAGCATCCTTAGGTGGAGTGTTGATGTTATATCTGTTCATTTGGACATTATTGTTGTTCACAATTTGGGAGCCCAGGCAACCAGAAGGTAATGAGAGAGACTTCCAAACAGATATAGGTTAGCTGACAAATGGCAAATAACCCTCAATCCATCACTTTTAAGATATGTGGTAGAGAACCACACCTGTTTCAGTATAACTTCTGTGAGTATGGATTGCTCCTCTGCACTATTCACAGTGAATGCCAGCCTCTCAGTTACTTCATTATCCCAAGAAAATGCAAATTGTTGTTGTTGTTGTGTGCCTTCAGTTTGTTACCAACTTATGGTGACTCTATCACGGGATTTTCTGAGGCTGAGAGTGTGCAACTTGTCCAGAGTCACCCAGTGAATTTCCACGGCCAAGTGGGGAATCAAACCCTGGTCTCCAGAGTTGTACTCCAACACTCAAACCACTACACCATGCTACTTCTACAACTACAGAATGCTTAATACACAAAAGCCCTCCTGTACAAAGATTCTAGAATCATAGCATTCCAAGATGTGGCTGCAGGGACATTCCAAATAATGGAAGTGCTTTGGCACTTCCAAAGATCTTAAAAAGGCAAAAATTCTTCCCCAGTGGTGCCTCCCTCTAAAGCTAATGATCCTTCACACAAATAAAACTTTACTGGCCATAAGAGTACAGACCATGGAAGAGATGTCTGAGCTTCTGGATGTTTTGTACAATAGGCACTCAGGGTTTTTTTTTTCCAGCAACCAACCTGCAAAACAAGACCAGTCTAGTGGCTGGAAAATTGTCTACAGCAGCAAACAATGTTAATTGCACCACAATGAGCTGTGTTAGAAAGTACACTAAAGCTTCTTCATTCAAGGTCAGCTGAAGAGTCTTAGGCTATATACATCTAGTGGCCATGTTTGACTGTATATCAGCATTCATATGGTGACTAATCAAAACATAGTGAAAAACTTCAAGTTAGGCTTTTCCTTTACCCAGTGGTGATTGTGATTAGGGTTTTTTTTTTTAATTTAAATTCCAGCTAAATCTGTTGTTTCCGTGTTTCTGTGTCCCAGTTGAATGAGTGCTTTTCAGGAGCATATATCTTAGTAGCTGAATTAATAATAATAATAATAATAATAATAATAATAATAATAATAGAAGAAATGATATTTATATCTTGCCACTTCTCCAGTTTGCTCTTTACTGAGCCAGTCCAGAGTTTGTGTGTATGTGTGTGTTTGTTTGGGATAATGTCTTATAGCACTTATATGGAGCTGAACTGTTTATGTGGGGAAGGAAGGAGGTTCTGGAAATTCTCGTTAAATAAATTAGGACAGCAGATCCTGGGTCTGCATTATGAGGAGTTGGCTTGGAGCTGTATGGGATATCGTACACTAAACTTAATTGATAGAAAATCTGTGTCAAAAATATATAACTATAGTTACCTATAGTGTGCTGCTGTTGGATATCTGGAAAATAGTAATAAGGGAATGCTTTATAAAAGAAAATGCAATCCTAAACTAAACTAGCACTGAGGGACAAATAAATGAAATAAATAACCTCATTAAAATTCATAAAAGATCAGGTAAGCAAAAACTCTTGGTGATAGTGTCATAGAAAAGGACAGAGCTCAAATCCTCTGGTCTAGATGGTCGTTCAAATGAATTTTACAAAAATTTTAGTCATTATTACTCCAAGCCTGGTCTGATTTTTTCCCCAGCAGTATTTTATCAAATGGCAGCTATCCAGAGTGTTGGAATAGTTCCAGATTCATCATCATTCAAAAGACAAGCAGTGATGTTCAGCAAAGATCTGCCTACATGTAGTATGTGCAATCAACAACAATTTTTATAGCTGTCCTAGCAAATAGGCTAAATTCACTGATCACAGATTAGTGACCAGCATGGCTGAACACCAAAATGAACCACAACTAGTGCAATCTGTGGAGCATTACATTTTATATGCCATAGCAATACTATGAAAAAGACCGGTACTACTAATGGATTGAGTGGCCATATTTAATTAGCCTTCTCAGAAAAGTTGGTTTTAGCACAAAATTATCACAGCTATTCAAAACAAATATAAAGATTCTAAAGCCAAAGTATTTCTTAACAAAATACAGAGCCAATTCATCTTGCTCATGGCACTAGGCAAGATACCCCTTATCTTCACTTTTGTTTGCCATGAAAAACTAGTCACAAAATTTAGAAACAACAAAGACATAGATATGAACATGGATAAGTAATTTCATTCAGTTAACCTTTTCACGGATGATATACTATAACAAATCTTGAAAAAAGAAATTATATACTGAAAATGATTTTTCACAAAATGTATGGGATTCAAAATTAATTTTAATCAGTCCCAATTAATGTGCTTCAGCATGGATTCAAAGGAGAAGCACACCCTTAAAGAACAGTTTTAATTAGATTTTAAGTTTTTAGGTTTCAGTTATTTGCGCATCATACTAAGTAAAGACAAGTACCAGATCCTCCACTGCATTTGCAACCTGATAATTAAAAAGATGAACGCCCATCTGTTAAAAGAGAACTTCTAAAACTACCAATACTAGGAAGAATTGCATTCATCAGAATGAACATTTCCCTAAATTCTCTCATTTTTTCCAAACCATTGCCCTTGCTTTGTGACCAAAGCACCTTGTCACACAGCAAAACTGTATAAATTATTTTGTATTCAATTGTAAAAGAAGCTTTCAAAAATTCAGAACCTCTCCAACTAAGCAATCAGTTCCTACATCTTCAGGAAGATAGCAGCAGTGACAGTTCTCAAACAGGAAACCAGAAAAAAGGGGTTCTGCATGCCAAGGAAGGAGCCAGGGTAACCACCAACCATAACAAGAAGAAAAGAAAGGTGCTGCTGATTGGGGACTCATTGCCAAGGGGTATAGAGGCACCTGAGTGCCAGGCTGACAAGATGCTTTGGGAAGTGTGCTGTTTTCCTAGTGCACATATCCAGGATGCCACTGACAACTTGCCAAAACTCATCAAGAACACAGATCAGTACCCCTTTCTCCTTGTTCTTGTGTATACCAATGACACAGCCAAGAACACCTTTGAGCAGATCACTTCTGACTATGAATCTTTGGGCAGGAAGCTGAAAGGGTTTGAGGCACAGATGGTAGTTGATTCTGTCAGTGAAGGATAGAAGACTACAGAGAGGCAGGATACCAAAAGTGAATAACTGGCCATGTAGATAGTATAGACAGGAAAGGTTTGGCTTCTGCAACCATGATCTTCTCTTCTTAGAGGACAATTGGCTACAGATGGGCTGAATCTCACGAAGCCTGAGAAGAATGTCTTTGGTAGTAGCATGGCAAGTCTGATTAAGAGGGCTTTAAACTAAATCCTTAGCAGGTTTGGAGATGATAGCTCAAACGTTAGTCCAAAGACAACGTTTCCTGCTCCAGAGACCAGGACAAAGAGCAATGGATTCAAGCTGCAGGAAAGGAGATTCCACCTGAACCTCAGGAAGAACTTCCTGACAGTCAGGGCTGTCCGGCAGTGGAATCTGCTTCCTCAGAGTATAGTGGAGTCTCCCTCCTTGGAGGTTTTTAAGCAGAGGCTGGATGGCCATCTGTCAGGAGTGCTTTGAGGGTGTTCCTGCATGGCAGGAGGTTGGACTGGATGGCCCGTGTGGTCTCTTCCAACTTTACATTTCTATGATTTTATGATTCTATGACAAGCTCTAAACGCAAGGATGTGAATTCTAGAGGAGAGGCTGAGGAGGAGAATAGGATCCACAGCAAAACTGACAGTAAATTAATAGGTGAGATCAATCAATCAAAATGTCTGTACAGTAGTGCACAGAGTTTGGGAAATGAACAAGTTGAGCTTGAGGTCCCAGTACAGGAAGGTAAATATGACTTCATAGGCATAACTGAGACCTGGTGGGATGACTCCTGTGTTTGGAATTACAATTGAAGTTTATAACCTTTTCAAAAAGAATGAATGTGTCAGAAAAGGAGAAGGAGCAGCATTATACATCAGACAAATTCAGTTGTACAAAAATCCAGGAAAGTGATCAAAGTGGACCACTTAAGAACATTTGGGTAAAAATAAATAGAGAAATAAATAAATGCAACCTGGTAGCAGGGATTTACTATAAGCCATCAAAGCAAGAAGAGGTGGTAGATGATGCTTTTTTAAAAACAAATCTGAAAGATGCAAGAATTAATAGTTATGAGGGACTTCAGTTGCCATGATATCTGCTGGGAGACTAACGCTATTAAGCATAGGCTTTTTAACAAACTGCTGATGTGCCTTGCAGATAATTTCATATTTCAAAAGAAAGAGGAAGGAACAAGGGGATTGGCAATCCTGGATTTGATCCTAATCTATAAGGAGGAGTAGGTCACTGGAATCCAAGTAGTCAGTGCTTTATGGGGAAGTGACCAAGTAATGCTAGAATTCACAATTGTGGCACAGGGAAAAGAAGAATATAGACAAACATAGATCTTAGATTTCAAAGAAGCTGATTTTAGCAAGTTTAGAGAATTACTGGACAGAATCCCATGGTTAGACAAAATTAAAAGATACCTAGCAAGAGTGGGAATTGTTGAAGAATGAGTTGTAAAAAGTTGTTCACACTGTGCTGCTACATTTTTTTCAGATATTTTCCATTTTGATTCTTCCATGGGATTGTTTATGGTTGTGCTTTTTACAACTCAGCATTCCAAAGTGCTGAAGAAACTTGCTGGGGTACTCTCTGAACCTCTTGCCATTATCCTGGATAAATCTTGAAGAACAGGTGAGGTGCCAGAGGGCTGGAGAAGGATAGACATTGTCCTTGTCTTCAAAAAAGGCAAAAAAGATCTAGGAAACCACAGATCAGTCAATCTAACCTCAGTACCAGAAAAATATTAGAACAGGTTATACAAGAGTCTGCAAGTATCTTGACAGTGCAGTAATCAGTAGGAGGCAACATAGATTTGTCAAGTACAAATCCTGCCAAACTAATCTTACATCTTTTTTGATCATGTCACCAGTTTAGTGGATGGTGGGAATGCTGTGGATGTCATTTTTCTGGATTTCTGCAAAGCATTTGATAAGGTCCTCCATGCTATTTCAATTAGCAAACTGACTCAATATGAAATAGGTGGAAACACCATCAGATGGATCCATAAGTGGTTGGAAAATTGTGATCAAAGAGTTGTGATCAGTGGCTGTGCTTTAGATTGATAGGAAGTCTCGAGTGGAATGCCACAGGGTTCTGTACTGCAGCCAATGCTGTTCAATATTTTTATAAATGATTTAGATGATGGAGTGGAGTAAATCCTTGGTAAATTTGTGACTGATACAAAACAGGGGGAGGTAGATGACATACTGGAAGATAGGAATGGAGTTCAAAAGGAGTTATATAAACTAGAAAACTGGGCTGAAATTGGTAATAATTAATAATTTTTTAAAAAGGCATGAATTGTATTCAAAGACAAATTTGAAGCTAGTTAAGACCTTTTCATACTAAGGAGAAATGCTCTGAGCTGGCAATACTAGTCAATAATCTATTTTCTGAACCAGCAGAAGTTCCAGAGCAGTTTTTGTGTAGCATATTGCAGTAATCAAGTCTGGATGTAAGCAAGCATTTGCTTGTCTCTGATGTCAGAATGTCCATATAGCATAGAGGAAGGAAGCAGAGGGCAAGAGAGGATAGACCCTCAAGGTTCCGAGACCCCTCCAAGTAGTCAGCTGAGGACAATGAGCACTTAACTGGCAGCTGCTTCTTGAAATGAGAAGCTGGATTAAGTTTATGAGGTGGGAAGTGTTTGGGAATACAGGATTAGATAAATTTGGTGTGGGTGGTGTGTAAATGTAGCTTGGTATAGAAGTCGGTTCCTCCTGATTTTAGTAGGCTGTATCTTGTTAACCTGGCTTATGTAAGTGATCAGATATATGACCTTTGCTTTAGTGGTTCTTTCTACAGTTGGTATTGCTATTAACAGTCATGGACAGTCTCCCTTTCTTATGGTATGTTACTTTCAGTCCTCCATCACTCTAAAGAAGGGATATGAAATCAGAAAGGAGGATTAAAACACCCGTAGTGTGTTGTCAGACATAAAAAAAGCTATCACACTCCAACCATTAGCGAAGAAAAAATGAGGTGGAGGGGCTTGTAATGGTGGGGTAGCTGCAGGTAAGGCCACATAACTGGTACTCATCTGTGGGCCAGGCCTGTGCAGAAAATGATCAGAATATTGGTTAAAATAGGCAAGGCTTTGCCATGACAATTTGGTGAAGCATTGGCTTCAAAGTGCCCTGTGATTGGTGCTACTGCCAGACTGCTATCCTCACTGCGGTTGTTACTTAAGAGTCCTCAAGTATCCACTGCAAAATCTCTGCTGCAGATTCCCTTTCTAGCTCATAAATAAAGAAGCTGTCAGAGAGATCTCATGAGCTCGATTAGGACCTAAACTCTTAGCAGAAGATGTTTTTGTAGACTACCAGTGAATGGTTTTCTGAAGTTTGTGGCTATTCTGTATTTTTCTGACACATTTTACCTTGCCCTGTCATTTATACTATTGGGTTGGTTAAGGATTAGTTTCTTGAAACTCCCAGGATTAACCATCCATGGCATTGATTAGGAAACTTTTTCTCTTGTGTTTTTTTCTGGGGATATTAAACACAGAGTAGCTTCATATCTGTGCACACTATCTGATTCCATTTTTTTGTGAATGTTTGTTCCCCTGTCTGTTAGTAATACTCCATGTTTTTTGTCCTCCTCCCTGTTATACTCTGTTTTCTCACAAAGACAAAATGTTGCTCTGGCCAAAAAGAACAACCATAGCACCATAATTAACATATAGGTCATAGCACCTCGAAAGACTAACAGGGCTACTCTGAAATGTTACTGAACATGGATCTTCTAGAGAGCCAATTGCAAATACAATTCCTTCATGGTGGATTTGAACATATGTGGAAGTGTGCAAGTGACTTTCAGGAGTCATCTTGAATGTGAAAGCAGTAATATGAGAATGGTCCATGACACTGGCTGTTTGTCAAGTTGTATGTCTTGTAGATCTTAGCAGTTCACAAGTTTGCTGTCTTATTTTAGCAGCTGCATAAGTGACTCAGTCTGCCTAGCAGTCAGTCCAGTGTTTACAAAGCTGCACCTCATTATGAGATGCCTGTGTGGACACTTGCTTCCATTTCCTGCTGCCTTGGAATAAATAGTCAAAGGAGTGAGTAAATGTCAGGAGTGAGAAAAGAAGCTGGATTATTATTCTGATGGATGTAACAGAGAGTTGGGATGTGCTTGAAATAGAACAGTCTATATGGCCTGTTTCAACCCAGCTGGGGCTATTTTTAAGTACTACTAAACCATGTGGCTAGAACCACAGCCTTTCAGGTTACATATCTTGGACAACAGGGACAACAACATGGTAGGAACTTTACTATTATTATATCTATTTGAGAGGTAGTGGGTATGGAATAGCTTTCTTGTTCGGAGAAACAACGTTTCATTATTGCTGTGGCTGGTGAGAACATTAAGATTTGTTTGTTTCCTCCTGAGCTGAAGTATAAATTGTAGTATTAGATGCATACAGTTATATTTCTTGTTATACCGGTAATTTAAATTCTATGCATTTACTGTTCACATAAGGCAAAATTAAGAAGGCAGGCTATTTCATCAGTCTTCAAATGAAGTGCCTATTAGATTGGGCACACTTTTCCCCAGATATAATTTTTACTTGGATTCGTTCCCTATCCATTCTCAAAGATCAAAAGTCAGTTCTGACTCTTTTTAAATCTCCTTTTATGTTCATCTTGATTACTATTGGAGAGGGCATTTCTAGGATAAGTGTTCTTTTTTATTCCTTTTAGGGCTATAACCTAGTTCATATTCTTCCTGTGTTTACCCTGTCTCCTTTTCCCATTTCTTCCTGTGCTGTCTTCTTGGTGTCAGATTTTGTATTGTCAGCTTCTTGAAGCAGAGACTTGCCCTCTTTTACTTTCTAAAGCATCGTGGACATTGATGTCATTGTGTGAACAAATAATAATATTTTCAGTTGCTTGTAGATAAAATTGTTGAATATCTTTTCTAAAACTTCTATCATATCCACACTATGTACAAGGCCATGTTTTCAATTATTTTCTTGAAGATTTCTTCAAGATTTCTGGAATATTCACCTACAGTTGCAAGTTTCTTTGGAGAAAAAAATTGAATGCTTGTGTGCAGAGTTGTGAATTAGTCCATTTTTCTCATCATAAACAGCTTACTGTACATATTTCATGGCAAAACATTATTAATGTACCTTTCCTCATTAGTTAACAATGAAATATAATTCGTTGTAATGAGAATGAGGACTGAAGAGGATTCCTGTACCTTTAATGTCTGCATAGAAGAGGGAATTTCAACAGGTGTTGTTTATTACCTGGTTGTGTGACAAGCAACACTGCTGTAATTCCCTCTTCCACGTAGCTATTAAAGGTACAGGAGCTCTTTCCAGTTTTCAGTCTGGCAACCTTAATCAGATTCTTTACAACAGACATTACTGATCCCGTCTTTTCAGTGATGGAATCAGTAATTTCTGTGATAGGCTCTTCACCTCTTATTTTCAGAGAGATCTTTTTGGTTAACAATATATGATGGTTTCTCAACAGTGTTATGAAGAGTCTATGAACTTTCTAGGCTAGTTTATTACTATGAACTCCCTTACCACCCTGAGATCTTTTCAAGGAATCATATAGTCATAGAATTCGAAGGAGCCCTATGGCCATCAGGCCCTACCCCCTGCTCTGTGCAAGATTTCCAGCTAAAGCATCCCCAGCATTGTTTTTGAAGACATCCAGAGAAGGAGACCTCACCACTTCTCTAGGCAGTTGGTTCCATTATCAAACTAGTCACACTGTCAAGAAATTCCTTCTAATGTTCAATCAAAATCTACCTTCCTGTAATTTCAAACCATTAGACCTTGTTCTATCCTCTGAAGGAGGAGAGAATAAGCCTGCACCCTCCTCTTTGTGGCAACTCTTCAGGTATTTAAAGAGGGTAGTCATGTCACCGCTCAGTCTTCTCCTCACCAAACTGAACATGCCCCGGTCCTTCAACTTCTTCTCATATATTTCATTCCCCACACCTCTCATCATCCTTGTTGCCCTTCTCTAGACCTGCTCCAACTTGTCTATATCCTTCTTAAAAGGAGGTGCTCAGAACTGAATGCTTCAGATGAGGCCTGAAATGACATTCAAGCTAGATGTCTTTTTTCCTTTACCTCCCTAGCTGTGGTATTTTTCCAAGTATTTCCCTGAGCTTGATAAAATCAGCTTTCCTGAAATCCAGAGTTCGTGTTTGACTAAACTCCTCCATTGCCTGTCCTGAATTCCAGGATTACATGATCATTCTCCCACAAAGTACCAACTGTTTTGATTCCAGTGAGCATCTGCTCCCAACTGGTTAGGATCAAGTCCAAGATTGCTGATCTCCTTGTTCTTCTACCTTTTGAAATTGGGAATTATCTGCAAGGTACCTCAGGAGGCTCTCTGGATGTGTTAAACTACCACTCCCATCATGTGCTGCTCACACAGTGTAAATGCATGTGCTGGATGAGAATGGTGGGGATTGTAATCCAACACATGCAAAGAGCATGAGGTTAAAGAAGTCTGTTCTAGAAGTTAAGACATTTTTTGTAGCTATGTTTTATTAGTGAGAAGATGACTGAGACATCTTGCAACTGAATGTAGCATATGGCTAGTGATAAATAAAATTTTAGTTATTTTGACGTTTGGCTAAATTAGGTATTTTAAGCTGCTTGCAATGTGACAGTGTCATATTGTGTTAAATATTCAGTCTTTCCTGGGCAAATACTAAATATGTTCAATGGGAAACAAAGGAACAATCATGGCTGTTTATAATATTTACTGTGAAGAAAAATTACCCAGTAACAGCTGTTTGGCAGTCAGTGTTCCTAATGTGAGTTGAATGTTGCAGTGCAAAAATAGGTCAAAATATAATTGCTTGTGGAATCAATGAACAGCAAGCTGGCAACGCAAAGCCTTTTTCTCCCCACAGTGATTCATTATAGACACACTCAAACAGCCTTTGACCAAGTGTCAGCATGGCCATACAGCTTTGTAGAGAGCTACTGACTGGTAGAATGCATGGACAGTGTTATGGCTTTACCACCTTCTGATTCTTTAAAAGCATTAAAATCTCATTATCAAATACATAGATGATTCAAGTTACTCATATAAAGTGGCAAATGTCAAAAGGTGCCTGCCTTCAGATGAACAGTGTCATATATAGTCCTGAGAGTTATGCTTTCTCTGCAGAAACCTCAAATTGTTTTTTGTTTTTTTTTTGTAATTACTAGAGATTTAACAACTGTGTGTTAGGCAGGCTATTTGAACAGAAATAATTGTTGATCCATATATGCTAATTTTTTAAAGATCTATCTGTCTGTCTATCTATCTATCTATCTATCTATCTATCTATCTATCTATCTATCTATCTATCTGTGTTTTCTTTTAAGCAGCCACCACACAAGTTCTTGTATAGAAAACTTGGGAGAGTAGATTTTTCTAATTATTTCCTATCTTACGATGCTTATACAAGGTTTTGGGAAATGGTATTTAGCCTTAGTTAGAAATGCCTTGTGCCTTTTTGAGACTAGTTCCAGCCCTTAGGATTCTGATATAGCATTGCTAATCTTACACTTCCAGCAAACTTTCCTTCCCTCCTCAGATATCATATATGCAATGTATGTGTCTTATTCACTTGATATAACACTATGTTTAATATGTATAGCTATCTTTTCTGTTCCCTTTTGTCAGTGGTTTTAAATATATCTCCTTTCCTCTTCTTAGCCATTTTATCTTTGTTTAGCACTTGTGTTATGCCTTGATTTTCACCATTTTTTGGGGGGGTGGGATTTCTATGCTTTACTGTGTCAGCCAAGGAAAAAGAATTCAGATTCTAGCATCTGATTTGTTTATGGAGTGAAGGCATTGGAGAGTAGTTTCAAAGCTGAAAGGGTTTGTCATCTTCTCAAGATCAAATCCAACAAATGTTCAGCTTACATATACTGTCTTTGGCTGATGCTGTGCTGAAAGGAAAATTTAATTTTATTTGCTTTGTATTCCTTCCTTTTAGGCCATATGGTTAATGAAAAATGTTCTATTATTCTTTAGGAAAACTCAACAAAGGTTCTGCATATATATAAGAGCACCTGGATTAGTACTGAGTTTGTCAGTATAAGAAGGAACTGAAGAGTTAAGCAGATAAATAATATTCTATTTATTGTTTTTTAAAGATCTTCATAGCTGAAATACTTTGTGAGAAAGTTCAAAATGCTTAAACAGTCCAACTTCCAAGGTTTTGAGAACTCCCACTACAATAATCACAAAAGAGAAGACAGATCTCGTTTTTTTTTTTTTCTATTTTAGAAGCATGGCTGAGGAGAGGTGTGTGGGTTTAAATCTATTAACTGCTGATTTTCTCCCAAGGACTGATTTTTAAAATGGCTTTTCAACCGCCCACTTGCTTTTCTTCTGTTGGTGCTTGGGAAAAAGTTTTGCATAGATCTTTGGATCACAAGAATGTAGGAGTTTCAGAAGTTTCAAACAATAGTTTAGACCTCTGGATCACAACAGTATAAGATTACCTTTGCACACAGTAATACCTTTCAAATAAAGTGTATGCATATATTTACCTAGACCCCTATAATGGACAAAGCAACATGCAGTTACAAATGAATGAGAAACAAGGTATTGTAATTTACTGACCAGGAATGATTGGACCTCTGGGGGAAAAGCCAATCTTGGATGAAGATGCATTCCCCTCAGAAGATGAAATTTGCAGCCTGAGAGTTCTCCTAGACTGTGGAAGCACTGGTGTCATCAGTGCTATGATGTCAGCTTAGGCCATTTCCGCACTAGCCTGTTATAGTGCTGTTATTCCACTTTCAACATCCTATGGAACCCTGGGGTTTGCAGTTTAGGGAGGGGGCACTTTGTTGAAAGTGGAATTATAGCACTATAACAGGCTAGTGCTGAAATGGCCTGAGACTGGTGTGCCAACTATGAACATTTTGAAAGAAGGCAGATCCAGCCTCAGTTATGCATGCTTCAGTGATATCCACACCAGATTGTTGCAGTTTACTCTATATGCCTTTAAAGATGGTTTAGAACCATAGCTTGGTACACAATGCAGTTGCCCAGATTGATATTGGGACCAGGTGGTCAGAGGCTATTATATGGTATAACATCCTCTGACCACCTGGTCTCAACATCAATCTGCCTATATTTGTACAAACAGCACTGGTTGCCAGTGCATTTCTGGGACCAACATAAAATGCTGGTTGTAACCAAAGCCCCAAGCAAGTTAAGTTCTGGTTACCTGAAGGGCCTTGCCCTCGTACATACATGTGCATTTGAGCACATCCACATCTTTAAAAAGCACATCCTCTGGCAAGTATTAAAGGGAGGACATTTTGTGTTGTCGTATATCTGTGGAATTCTCCCTCAGAAGGCATAACTACTGCCTCTTCAATGCTGACTTCTAAACAGGGCTTGAAAATGCATTTTTTCTGAACTGCTTTTAATTAAGGGGCTGAACTTTCAAAGACTTTACATTGCACTTTTAAAAAGTATTTGTTTTAAAACAGTTGTTAACTGTTTAAATTTAGAGTAATGCTGCCTTTTGAAAAGATTGCTTTACATTATACTTTGTTGTATTGGAATTATATTTATCCTTTTTAATGTAAGCCACCTGAAGAGATTTTACCCTAAAAGTCTGCCTAGAAAGTGTTAAAATGTGTAAAAATATGTATAATTTCTGTAAATATATTTTTGTAAATATAAAGTACATTTTCAGTTGATAACAAGGGCTTTCCTTGATTCTTAATTCGTGATTGAATGTTTACTGTGTACCTCCTGGAGAACCCTGTATAAGAAATAAAATACATGAGCTTAGTTAAAGCTACAGATCACTTTAACATGTATTTCATAGTTTGTTCATGATCCTTAATACATTGTCCAACATATTGTTTAGTAAGAGTTGTAGCCTACTTTTCTCAGTGTAATGCACATGGCTCTTTTCATATCCGGTTTATCTTCACAATAATGATCCTGTGAAGAAGGTTACATTAATAGAAAGTGACTGGCTCAAGGTCATACAGCCTGTTTTGTGGTTCAGGTGAGAATAGAATCTGGAACTCCCAAATGCCAGGCATCAGTCTAAAAACTAAACTGCCCTGCTTCTCATGCAAGCATATCAACTGCAAGAATCTTAGCAGTGAGTAGAAAATCTTATGGGGTAGAGCAGTTTTGAGTTATGTAACCTGCTTGGATTCTAGGTTCTCTGTGGGTAGAATTGCATATTATAAGAAACAGGATTGCCAATGAAAATGTCAGCCACTTGATGGCTTATCTCACCTTCTCTCAGTAATCTGTAGTACACTTGACCTTGTATCTTGGTAACATTACACTGAATATCCCCCCCCCAGTGCCAGTCAATTATGTGGAATTAGAAGGAAGCTTAGTTTTGGAACTGCCATTTTCAGTAGCAGCCAGATCTTGTAGTTGTTTTTTCCTGGGAGGAAAAAAGAAACAACACCTTTTTCTGGGAGGAAAAAAGAAACAACACCTTCTAGTAATATTAATAGACAGTACCTATTGTTGCTAACATATGGTGTCCATTGACTTTAAACATGTGTTGTATGAAGCAGTGACCTGTGAAGAAGATGTTGGTTTTAGCTGCCATCCTGAACTTTTGAGACTTAGTGAACACCTCTGAACTTTCATTTTTGCAGTAGTTATGTGTTATATTTTTTCTCATTAAATATTCTGCCCTATCATAGCCTTTTCTGATTAGCCCATTACAGTTATAACAGGCTTAATTGCTTTCTGACACCCAAGAGTGTTAAAGAAAGGAACAACGTGATGTAATGTTCAAAGAGGTTATTAAAATCTTATCCAGTGGGAAAATTTTTGTACAGGGGAGAAGCCAGACTAATTTTTGCAATAGACCTAATAGTATATGCTTTTGAACATCTGTACTCTTTATCTGTTGCAGAATTCATTGCCTGTGATCCAACATGGTTGGTAGCCCTGTGGGCATGATACTTTAATCCTCCAACCCCCAGTTTGGGGGAACTGAGCACTCACAAAAGGGAATGTTACGGTGGACAGTGCATTTAGAAGGTGGGCCTCGAAGAGTAAACCACGCGGCTGTGGCTGTTGGACACAAAGTCTACTCTTTTGGAGGCTACTGTTCTGGGGAAGACTATGAGACACTGCGACAGATTGATGTTCATGTATTCAATGCAGGTAAGATTAGTGCTTGAATACGGAAGGTCTGAGAAGCTGGCAGTCTATTTGGTCATGTTTTCAGAGTCCTATTGAAGCTTTTTCCAGAATTGTGGATATGTAAATGGAAGATGCCTCTTCTGTCACCAGAGACTATTTGACTTAACTAGAGAATAGGAAAGTTATGTTTTGAATCTTAATGAAAACATCAGCTCAGTGTAGCTTTCAGTGAGTCACCAGATATAGGTGAAACCATTGAGGATTCAAAAGTATCCCAAGCTAGAATTGTTCTTTGGGGACAAGAAATCAACCAGTTCACACACAACATGCAAATCATACCTGTTAGCTGTTTGAGAGCCATTCACCTCTGCAGTAAGAAGTGTTCAGGGAAGCAAGACTGTGATTTACAGTCTCCCTTCCCAAGAGGATGTTTTGATGGTTTTGGAAAAGGTGTAGCCATGAAATGAGTGACTGGTAAAAAAAAAAAGTAACTTGCTACTAAGGAAATAACCAAATATCAACATAATTAAATCTTAAATTATAATAGAACAAGACCTAAACATTTATAATAAAAACAAAGGATTTATCATAAAAACTCTCAACCATGTGCACCAGCACTTGCTGCTAAAAATTCAGAGAAGGTACCTTTTCTGTTGTTTTTAAATTTCTTTCTCTACTGTCTGGGAGATGTTCAGAGTTTTGTTTTGTTTTTGTAAGTTTAGACAAATGATTCTTTTCAACAAACAAGCTGTCCAAGTATCTTCATTCATTATAGTGAACACAGCTGTGAGTGGCAGAATTTGAATTGCTTTTCATCTTAAGATTATCAGAAGAACAAGAATGTGAAAGCCGTTCTTATTATTTACTCAGTAAGAACACCTAGATAGTAAGAATCTTAAGACAGAGCAATTGTCATCATACTTTAGTTGAAATTACATGGACGCATCTTTCACGTCTTTTTAAACTGAGTTTTCACTGTTGATGGCCTATGAAAAATATTAAGTTGTTTGATGCTAGCCAGTTGATCACTGAATTATCATAAACCTTAAGTAAAATCTATTGAAGTGGAACCTGTTCACTGTTCACATGAATTCAGGTTAAGAAAACAACCTGGCTTTTTACCTCTTTTGTAACATGTTGGTTCACACTGACATTATGTTTATAGTTCAATAGCTCCAGGCTGTTCAAAGATGGTATAAAAAGCTATTTAATTGACGAAGCAAAAGCATCACTTATTAGTGGCAAACTTAGGAGCTCAAAATATGACCTTGGTATTGCTGAGCCATATAAATTTCTAGTTATACCAGTCTTAAATCTGGAAATGTAATTTTTTTTAAAATTACATCTTTTACATTTTAATTTCTTTAATCCTGACAGACTTTTGACAGCAGTAAAATATTTTAGCTGAAGTTGTATGAACTATTTGCACATTTTCCTTTTAGCTGTTTTCTTGCTGCTGTTCTGTGGCAGTAAAGTATTTTCTAGTTTTTTCCCCCATCAAGGTTAAAAATGGTTCCTAAGCTAAGTTTGTTCTTCAGCTTTCACACTTGACTGTCTTTGTGTTACCATTTACTTCATTAGTTTGTTTCCATGCTTTTGTAACTTCTTAAAAGCTTCTTTACCATCCCTTCCCAACTTCCGTCTTTCTGCTGTATCTCCTGTGACACGTGGAGTTAATCAGTATCAAGCAGACAAACCAAACTAGGGTTTTGCACAGAAACAGAATAACTTAATTAATACCATTCTAGAATTTGAATACAATTTACCTTTTGTCACCTCATATTCCAGGATGGTTCTTAATTTAGGAGATGATACAGTGTATTTTATCTATGGGTAGGTGTAAATACATAGTTAATAAAACAGGAGAATTTAGAAACACCAAAGTTATGTACACTTCATGTCACATTCCACACAGGAGGATTTTCATGTTATTATTCACTTTTCTCAAGTCTCTTCTTTTCCATTAATATAGGGCCTTCTTGGAATACCAGTACATTTCAAACAATAGAGAAGTTAATTTAGAGCAGTTGAATGAATTGTAAATTCAGACATATATCTCATTTATTTACAGTAGGCATTTATCTATTTAATATTAGAATAAATTTTTATACTCATATATGGTGGTATTGCTAAGTAAACAGCCAATTGTGGAAGTAAGTGTTCCAAGAGGGAGGAGGAATTACTAATCAATGCATTTTGAAGTCCTCTGAGTGCAGTTTGTTTTTTTAATATTATCAGGAAAGAATGCGGGCTTGCTTCACAAAATGCTGATTATTTCTTTTTGTGTAGCAGCTCAAGTAGAAATTGCTCTTTCATGGAAGACTGACTTAAAAATTAAGTGTTGGTAGAATAGGTTATGACACATGGCATTAACAGGAAAACTTACTCAGCAGATAAGGGCAACAGTGAATACTGAGTTGCACTTTTTCTGAGGTTTCAAGTCTGTTTATTGCGTACATGAACCAAGATAGGCAGACACATTCCACCCAAATCACGTGTGTCAGTTTATGGAAAGGTACACAGGGCTGAATAGTTTGTTTTCCACGCCACAGCATTCTGTGTGATTAAGAGGCCAGTGTCAAAAACTGTATTTTTTCATTGTATTTTTTTCTGTAGTTGATTCCTGTTACATCTTGTTAATTGTCATTTGCTGGTTTTGTTGAAATAAATGGGGGAAAAATACACCCCCCTTTTCCTCCAGTGGACTCAAGATGGCACAGCTGGTTCCCCTCCTCTCTACTTCATCCTCACAATTACCTTGTGTTGTAGGTCAGGCTGGGAAAGTGGCTGACTAAAGGTCGCCCTGTGGGTTGTTAGCTCAGTGAAGACTTGAACTTGGATTTCCTAAGTTCCTGTGCAGCCCTGTTGCCTGTACACCACACAGGCTTGTTAGCAAACATAGCATCTCATGCTGACATGTGTTTTAAATTTTTTTATGTTACTGCACATAGAAAATACTTGAAGCCGAGGAGAGAGAGTCCTTTGAAAGTTGCTAGAATTTTTGCAGATTCTCTTTGATGAGAACCGAGTTTAAAGATAGTACCTCTGTTTTGTAGCTTCTTATATGCTGGTTTCTGTCAGATATATCCCATGTTGTTGTTGCCTTTCATGGGGAAATCCTGTTATGTTCTATTCTGAATGGACCTAATGTTTAATTTAAGGGATTGTCTTTGCAAATCAGTTGGTTCTGAATAGTCAAAACCAAATCAGTCAAATATGTTATGTAGTACATGTTCCAGCTGAGAGTCAGGAGAGGGAAATCACTTGAATAGAATTTACAGGGTTAAGTAAGTTGCAGCTGAACAGAATAGTAGATTTAGATATGGGAGATCCAAACTCAGACATGAAGCAGATGTGTCTTTGGGTGTTCTCTCAACCTACTATAGGTCGCAACATTAATATCAAAATAAATAGTAGAATTCTAAGTTATTTGATAGTTGAACCTCTTCTTCTGTGGGTACATCCTTCCATATTTTAGCCTGCTGTTTGGCTATCCATTCTCCTATTTCAAGTTTCATAATCTGTGTGCTTAATGTGATCTAACTGTTAAACTCATTTGGACTTCAGAGCATTTAATTCTGTGTGGGTTGTGTTTGTGTCAGTCTTTTAAATATACAGTACCTTTCTGATAGGGTTGGAAATAATCTTTTTCTTCAAGGCTTTTTTCTTTTTCTGGCACCAACATTTAAAGAATGTCACATCTTTTTGAAAAACTGATATATATATAAACCTCTTTTGCGTTCTCTCAGTGTTAGGTTCCTAGCTTTTTAAAACTTCTTAGAGTCTGTGTCTACAGTTTTCCCCCTCTTACATTGTTTCCCACTTATGTGTAGTTAAGGAATTTATATTAAAAATCAGGTTTTTTTTATAGCTGATTAATCCAGTGAACAAACCATTGTTGAAATGTTGTCCATTTTTAAATGTATTTCTCTGTTTTATTAAGCTGTGGCAGCCTGATGCTTGAGGACAAGCCTGTCAGGTAAAACTCTCACCTTTTTCTTTTAGTCTCTCTGCGCTGGACCAAACTGCCCCCAGTATGGACAAACAGCAGGGACCATGTAAGGGAAGTTCCTTACATGAGATATGGACATTCTGCAGTGCTCATTGATGATACCATCTACATCTGGGGAGGCCGCAATGATACCGAGGGAGCCTGCAATGTACTCTACGCTTTCGATGTCAGTAAGTGTTGTCTTCAAGAACCCTGGGAGACCAGGGTTCGAATTCCTGCTTGGCCATGGAAATGCACTGGGTGACCTTGGGCAAGTCATACTCTCTTAGATTCAGAAGAAGATAAGGGCTAAAATACTCTGAAAAAATTCTGTGAAAAAAAGTCCATGATAGGTTTGCCTTAGGGTCACCAGAAGTCAGAAATGACTTGAAGGCAGACAACAAGTGAACCACAACGTGGTTCAGAATGTGTATTGTACGCAAAAGTCACAGTCTGTCTCCTTGTTTAATCTGGGAAGAGCAACTGTAAAGCTTCTCGTTTCAGGTTATAACCTTGATGAGTTTATTTATTTATTGAAAAAGTTGTTCTTGCCAAGTTTATGATGATTGGCATATGTAGCAGTTCTGGGAGATTTCTTGTGGACTCCATTACGCTCATGACTGATGCTTCAGAGAAGCTATGTTCTTCATAGTGTGAGTTTTACACCAGCCAGGGATTGTATATAGCAGTAGGAAAGGAGTATGGAGCATTTGGGGAAATAATGACCAGAAATAAAATTAAAAGAACAGGTAGAAACAACACTATACACATAGCATACAAGACAAGTAAGACCTTTTAGGAAAAATGAAAAAACATGGGCCCAGTGAATGGACTGAAGCGCATAATGCTATTGCACTAGTAGAGGGAAACATGTCTATGAACCTGATCAGAAACTTGCATTGGAAACCACAGAGTTTGAAGTATAATAAATGTCTTTTAAACAGGAGGGCAGGGAGAGTAAGTTGGTGAGAGGAAATGAAGAAGGTGTTTCTTTCTGACCTTTCAAGTTACCAGAGGTTACACATGAGATTAATTTTTGTTCACGTAGAATCATAAAGTTGTTCACCTATGCACTAAGGCCTGAAAACCCTAAAGGCAATAGTTCCTGTATGATCTTTGAAGCTAAGCAAATTAAACTCTGGTCAGTACTAGGATGAGAGACTGTCAACAAATGCCAGATGCTCTAGGGTATATTTCAGAGGAAGGAACTGGCAAAATCATCTCTGAGCATTCCTGGCTTAATAAAACCCTATGAAATTCATGGGGTCACTACAAGTCAACAGGTGGCTTGAAGGCACATACCTACACTCTCTCTTCTTGTACTGTGATGCTGTCAAGAGAAAAATTCTCCTGGGAAGAAGCACTGATAGCATTTACTATCTACTCCCACCACATTTCTCAGTTGTGGAGTGGTTATTGATGTGCACATGTACATTCACAGGCTCACTGCGAACATGTGCATATGCCTTTTAAACTTTGAGCCAATAAGCATCACTGGGAAGGGGTGTCTTATATACAGAAGAAAGATAGGATATTGCCACATAATAAATTCCTGTCACTGGACTCAGGGGGCTGCACTCTACCCTCTCCCTCCCATTTTTAATTTTCTTAATTTGCTTTAAAAATATTATTCAAAATATCCCCTTGCACCACATAGGGATTGAGGGGGGCTTCATCAAGTTTTTACATCCCTGGGCTCTTTTAAGTTAAACAGAGGCATGTTTTTAGACCAGGAAGTAAAATGGAAGTTATGGCTTGTTCCATGGTTTAAGAAAGTCCTCTGTTGGACTTGAAACATTGTACATCACTTTGGGAGACCTGGTAGGTTGATGGCAATGCATGATAAAATTGCTTTCTACAACCCTAGACAGTGTGGGGGCATTTGAATTTGAAAAATGGGATTTCTTTAAATTCCTCAGATGGCATTGAATGGTCAAAGGTGACCCATGGGCCACACTTTAACCACCTCTGGTTTAGAAGAATCAAGAAACTGAAATCTAGGATTTTCCAAAGAAATAACAAGATTCATTTCTTGGGATTAAACATGCAGTGTGAAACAGTTATATTTAGAGTGCTGAAATGGAACCAGCATTTAAAGAATTAATAACACAATACACAGAATGGTCCTAGATGGCTCAGAAAGAAATGGAAAGGGAAACATGTATTTTACAGTTTCTCTGATGTTTTATGTATAATACAGAAAGGAGGGGGAGAGAGGAGTCAAGAGAAAATGGAAAGAAGTGGTATCTAATTGTTCATTTGGGTAGGGAAGTTAAAATGTGGGTTAGGATGAAAATAGACTAATATAAGTACAAATAGGAATGAGATGTGGTGGGGATAGGGTGGCATGGATAACAGTGAGAAAAGGTGCTGATAAGAGATTCATTCACTAGCAGTTCAGTAAGGAGTGTAGAATAAAAGAGCACTTATCATAGGTGCTCAGACTGTAATGAAGGCCTTTTCAACCACAAAACAAGGTAAAAAGTGGAAAACATGTTGGGAAGGCAGAGGGAAAAAAAGTTCCTTCTGGCAAATGGGTCAGTTGAGAAAGAGATGGGAGTTGGGGGGAAAATGTCCCTGCCACTTGAATTAAGAACATTATAGGTGAACGAGTATAGTAGCATCAAAAAGGGAGGATGTGAAAAGGCAGAAACTTGTAGGGTCTCCTGTATCATATTGGTAAGGATTTTTTTGAGAAAAATGTTCTGAAACTTTGATCTCTATTTCTGGGTTTAATGACAAGAATTGTGTTCCCAGTGTTTCATGGAGTCTCTGTTAATGTTATTTGAATCCTTCATTCCCCTCCCCTCTCCTCCCATTCCATTATGAGAGTGGTTGTACTGCTGTTTCACTAACATATAACTGAATGTCTTCTCAGACTGTTTTTCCAAGAGCCGTGTCCATGGCTTATCTAACTACTAGCAGCAGTTGGTGTAGAGGAATGGCAGGTTTCAGAGGAACATTAGGAATAGTGCCAAAATGCTGAAGACTTGATTGGAGGGTAATTCATATGTGCCAAAAGCTGACATACAGCTTCAGAACTCTTCCGTTTATTGATTAATAAAGTTTCCCATCCACCTTTCGGGCAAGAAATGGCATTTAAGGCAGCTAACAATGGCAAGATTGAACAAAAACAAATACAGTGATTTAAAAAAAAAATTAAAAACGCCATTAAAAAATGCACAAGTAAAAAAAGCATCATCATCCAAACAGTCAAAGCTCTCCTTAGCAGCAGCCTGGTTTGCCTGCTAGTAAAAACACAAGATGAAGGGAGGCATCCTAGCTGCCCTTGGCAAGCCCAGGAGCAGCCAGCTACAAAGCCCAATAATGGAAGGTTTCTCCTTACTTCTTTTAGAGCTTCCTAGTCCAGATTAGTGTTACATTCTGGAACAGTGATGAGGGTGGGGTGTATTCAACAGTGATTTGTAGATTTTCATTTTAGCATTACATCTTTACTTCAACAAAGGAAAATAGGAAACATATGAATCAGTTATGGGAACCATCCAATGAGGACAAATCCCCAATACTATGCCAAGGCTTAATGGCTTGTAACAAAGCACTCATGAGCAATATCAATAAAGGCAATTTTTTTAATTGATTAGTTGGGACAGCATTCTTTTGGTTAGCATCTGACAAAGAATGATACGAAGGGACAGAACTGGCTTTCTGTTTGTCTGTTTTTCAGTACTTCAATTAGATGGCATTTTTTTCCTATTAGAAAGTGAGTTTGTTTTTTTTGTTTTTTTGAAGTTGTGGGAAGATATGCATACTAGTGCAGCATACTTGGGGAATTTATACATGCCTGTTTACCCATTAAAGATGCCTATATAGTAGTTAACTTTTAAAAATAGCACAGGAGACATGTTTTTCCTGGGAAATAGCTGTGCTTATGACTTCCAGGTTGTATTTATATGCTTCAGAAAATGTTGAAAGTAACATCATGTCAGCACATAAAGTATACATGTACTTTATGTCTGTATACACGTATGTTTTCAATTTGTGATCCATCTAACTTGGAGGTAAGTAAATTGTTGCCTTCCAGAACAGATGCCAGAGAAATTAATTTTTGGGCTACTGCTACCACATTCCTCCAGCCAGTATGCTTGGAAAAGGTACCTTTTTGGACTAGAACTACCAGAATGTTGTAGTCTGGATGCCAGTGGTGGATTCTGGGTGTTATAATCAAAGAAGAAGTAACTTATCCAAGCTCTGTTCCAGAGGTTGTTGGACAAAAGCACCCATCAGACCAAGCCAACACAGCCAGTGTTGAGGGATGATCAGATTTACAGTCCAACAACATCCAGAGAGCCACAAATTGCTCACTCCTGATCTAACAGAAACTAACGCTTTTGAAATTTTGAAGAACACATGGTTCAGTATATTTTTGTCATTGTACACGCAGATATATATGGAGCGTTTCGTATACTAATGTTTAGGCATAGGACTGATTACTTAGAGCATTCCCTGGAAATTAGTCGTAATAAGGAAGGAGATAAGAACACTAATGTACAGCAAAATTGGCCATGCACTGAGAGATGGAACAAAGTCTGCAGTGCTTGGGCTCTTTTCCCAGATCTGGTTTGTTTCTTTCAACACATTTGCTTTCCTAGTATCTTGGAGCTCATTGCAGGGAGCAGCTATTGATATTCATAGAATTCTGTTGTATCAGGTGTCACCAGACATCTGCCAAACTAGTTTTGTATTTGTTGCTTATAAGTGAGGAGTTGGCTGAAAACTATACAGGAATTGTTGCCGTCCAGAGAACTCAGCAGCCTTGCATTCACTTGCTTGGGCCTTTTCCTCCCATCCCTGGAAAGCAAGCATGTTAATCCTCCCACTCTCAAGGGAAAAGGTGGAAGCCCTCTGGCATGAGTCACCTCAGGCTAGACAAAGCTCTGAGGCTATTCTACAGGCCATTGTCCTTTACTGCCTTGCAGATGTCATCTAGATTAGATGTCACAGCTCATTTTAGTCTCTGGTTTCATGTGTTGCTCTTGGCTGAGGACTTTGGGGATAACACATGACTAGATTTAGAAATCTAAGCATGGCAAACATCCCAGTAGGAGGAAGGCTCACTTTCCCTTTGTGCTAATCATCTCCCTAGAGTTTATATTGACCTTGCACTGGGCTAAAGTACAATTCCAGTTTGCAGTGGTGAAGCCGATCTGGATGATAGCCAGGTTGCAAGAAGTTCTTGATGCTGGGTAGGTTTTGAGCAGCCCACTCCACTGCTGCTTCCTGGCACGAGCAATGAAGTTGACAGCTAGTTGTTGTGAGGGAATCTCCTCTCACTCCAACAATTATCTGTGCCTCTTTCCCTCATGATCTTCCAGAACAGATGCTGCTTTTTGATTGCTAGATAATTGTGCTGTCCTGCATGAAAAACATTCTTCGTTGGCTGAAGAAACATTCCCTTGCCTTTTAATATCATTCCCAAGGGTTGTGAGCATTTCTTGCAGGCCCAATTTATATAAAATAGCCATATATGCTGGGGTAAAAATGAACCCACACACAAATGTGGTGAGTGGTTTTGGAGAGTTTTTCAGGGTCTGCAAGCAGAGCCTGGAAACATTTAAGTTTTTGGAAGGTCCCTCTTAGAATCTTCCAGTCAGCATGACCACAGACCTTGCTGGCTAGCAGATTGTAGGAGATACAATCCACAAAATAACATTTCCAGGAACTTGCTGTAAGGTATCTTCCAACCATCCACTGATGCACTGTTTTGTCTGGAACATTATGAAGTACCAGCTTGCTCCTTACAAGGAGAGATACGCATTGTATATTTAGAATGATTTTTCCCTAGGGTATGCCTTTTGTCATTCATTCCTGAGCATGACATTCTGGATCTACAGGTAACAGCTTCTCTCTCTGTTTTTTTTCCCCTTGCATATTAGACACGCACAAATGGTTTACACCAAAAGTTTCTGGAATGATTCCGGGAGCAAGGGATGGACATTCAGCTTGTGTCTTGGAAAAGAGCATGTATATCTTTGGAGGCTATGAGCAACTAGTAAGCTTTCCTGTTTGTATTTGAGCTACTTGGAAAATACTGCTTTCAGTTACGTTGTTCTCTACTGTAGATTTCCCTCCATTTACCACCTTTCCTCCAAGTTAAAAATATTCAAAGACATTTGTGAGTGAATGTTCCAGATGATAAATATTGATGATTATGTCAAACTTCCATCATCATCAGAAGAAAGTCTCTTTGAATTCTGTTGAATTTACTCTTAACCATACAAAAATGACAGTCTGAAACGCTAGACCTATTTTAGATTTAAATGCTCCCAATATTTCTTTGTTCACCTAAACACTTGAGAGCAAACTGTTGTGTAAGTGTGCGTGTTAGTCTATTAACATTTCAGGCATCATTGCTTTTATTGTCAAGCTTTTTGGCCGGTGGTGTCTATTAAATTTGTGCTCTGTCCTTTCATCCATACTATACAGATATTAGGTTACAATTGTAAGTGTATATTATTGTATCAAGAGGATGAATGGATATTAATTTACACATAGAAACAGACTTCAAAGTGGATGTTGAAGATAAAGTAGTCCACTACCTTGTCATGCAAGCTGGGTAACTAATGTTTTCTTAACTAGAAAGAAATTCCACAGTGTTCTAAGCAGTTGTAATATTATTTTTAACATGTGCAGGATGCTTATTCATTCTTCAATCATTTTAAGATAGATCAGTATCCCTGTTTTTCAGTTGGGGAAATTAGTTATTTGGAACCATCAGTGATCAAAGGCCTTCACTAGTTTTTCAGTGACATTGTCATGTGCTGAGTGAGACCATTTTCAATGGATCTGCAGTGTTAATCCAAGTCTGGGAGGCAGGACACTGAAGCAAAATATGGCTAAAGGACTTAAGGAACTGTTCACAGAGCCTAAATACAGTATTCATTCATCACCTGCTTTCTCTTTGGTAGATCCACATCCAACAGATCTAGCACAATTGTATCTTTTGCAGGTTGCTGCTAATTGAGCATTCCTCTCAGAATATTTAGCTTGAGGCTTCTCTGGCATGACTTACTGATGCTTAACAACTCCAGCTGAGGTTAATGAAAGCTTATTTAAAATAGTAAGAAAGGGCATCTTTTGCTATCTAAAGCCAGGCGCTCAGAACCAGTGGCTATTACTGCAAGTGATGACTTTAATCTGATTGCTTCGTTTTCCTGTGTATAAAATGAAGATTTTTTTATGATAGCAGATAACTATAGCAAAGTCCACAAGGCTCGTAATTCTTTATTCAGTATCTACTTTGAATAGTGAGTACTGCTATGAGGAAGTAGTACTGAACAGCTGCTTCGCTTTCTGAACCACCTAATTCAGTTCCCTAGATATATATTATTTCTATTTGGAACCCTTGTAGAATTAAATTTTGAAGAGTTTACATTTCTAGAGAGCAAGGTAACAAAGGTCTCCTTCAGGAATCCTAGATTCAGTTAGCATTTCTTCTTTTGGCATATTCCTTACTTTAAATAATGCCTCTTTCTTACAGGCCGATTGCTTTTCAAATGATATCCACAAATTGGATAGCAGCAGCATGGTGTGGAGTCTGATCTGCACTAAGGTGGGTATTAGTGTCAAGTGTGTATTTCTGTCCAGTGTATGCCTCTACTTCCTATTTAACTATTGGCTGCCTTGGTTTAAAGCCAAGTGGACTGTGAGCACCCTTGCTCTTAAAGTAACTTCCATTCCCTGAATGGGCTGACTTAACTAGAGTTTTTTATTCCAGGGCACACCAGCTCGCTGGAGGGACTTCCACTCAGCCACTATAATTGGGACAAAGATGTATGTGTTTGGGGGAAGAGCAGATCGCTTTGGGCCATTCCACTCCAACAATGAGATCTACTGTAACCGAATCAAAGTATTTGACACAGACACAAACTCTTGGCTGGACTCCCCTCCTACTCCCCTCCTCCCTGAAGGCAGAAGGAGCCATTCAGCATGTAAGCCAGCATAACACTCCACAGAACACGAAAGGGCAGGCCAGGCAGAATTCTTCAAAAGGTCATCTGTTGCCCTGTCCTCTCAGAGAAAGGAAGCAACAGTGAGCTGAAAATAAGCAAATGTGGTTTACTTGTGCTTCTTTTTCCCCCATGTGTTTCTTTTCCCTCTGACACAACTCTCATGAGAGAGGTATCAAAATATCAAGGAGGGAGAGAATGGGGAACAGAACCATGAGTCAGTTGTTTGTTGTGTTCTCTACCTCCTCCTTCTGAAATGGTTTATAATGTGAAGCTAGTGGACAGCCTCCACTTTGAAGGTAGGATGTGAATGACGCTAAACTTCCATTCAGTAGTAACTTATATCCCACTGTGCTACATTTTGGATGATCTGACATGTCTCTGTTTCCTATAGTTGGCTACAATGGAGAGTTGTATATATTTGGTGGCTACAATGCACGTCTGAACAGACACTTCCATGATCTTTGGAAATTTGATCCAGGTATTTATACTGATATGCCTTTCTATTACTTATATTTCAACTACCCCTAAGAATCTCTGTTCAGAGCTGCAGTTATGTGCTGAGCATTTTGTATCTGAGTTAAAAAAAAACTTTGTTTTGCATGAGTCATATCTAATGTGCTTTCACAAAAATGTATAGAGAGCTTCCTTGAATAAAAACTGGAGAGATCATATGGAGGACCCATTTACATCTTTAGTATAGTTGTAATTTGAGGCTCAGTACACAAAGGGCCATGTTGTACTGGCAGAGAATCATCAGCACAGTCAGTCAGTTCTCAGAAAGCCCTAGGAGTTTCTGTTGTGTGCAAAGAATGGATCACAAGTTGTGCAACAAATTCAGATTGCTTATGACTAGTTGAAGCCTGGAGCTCCCTAAGTTTACAGTTTGTTGCTGTGAACTCTTATAGGTTCTGCCTCCAGTAAAAGCAATATTCTAACCTATTACCTGGATTGGAAGTATGTGTATCTGAAATGTGTCACGATTGTAGAGACAGAGGTTGTCTGTGCAGCAGTCCAAGGCAGATTTGTGGTTTCTTCCTTTGATGGATCAATTAGCCTTCATGGGTGAAAGAATTCTGCTCTTCGAGTTCTCAGATCACTCTTTAATAATAGAGTAGCTGTGTGGTTGATAGCGACTGCTTGCTTAGAGGGAAAATGTGTACAGGATTCTAGATTTATTCAGAAGTCAGTATTTTAACCATTTAAGTTTATGCAGCAATGGCCAATTGAGTCATTTAGGCAGAGTAGGATGGTATCCATCCTGACCAACTTAGTTATTTTCTGTCTTTCCACTTTTTTTCCAGAGTCTTCAAGACAGTGATTACTTAGAGTAGTAAAACTAACACTCAGAATATAAGATCTGCTTTAAAATAATTGTTTTTGTTGTCCTAGCTACAAATAGAACAGGCTACAGGGAGATAAAACAGTTTACTTGGTATGTCCAGGCTGTCACAGTCATCTCCTGGCAGATCTTATTGGGGAAGAAATTGCCAAACTTGGGTATCATGACATGTTGAATAGGGGATTCTAGGAACTGTACTCCAAAATATGCATTTTTCATGCTCTGCACACATTTTATTGGTTAGGTTAGAGCCCCTTGAAGATATTGATAACAGTTCCTTAAATGGATTTGCCATCCTCACAACGTAAAAACATAAGAAGAAACCACGCCAGTCCCCTGGATCATGTTAAGATCTATCTAGTTCAGTACTCTCTAACTAACAATATCTAGCCAGGTGCTTCCTGGAATCTCATATGCAGGACCTGAAAGGCACTGTCTTTCCTATTCTTTCCTTTCTCTTTCCTCTCAGTATTCAGAAAATACTGCATCTGAGGCTGGAAGTTTCATTTAGCCATTAGTCACCTCTCCTAACAGTGAGTTCACGTAGTGAATGTCAAATTTTTATAGCCAAAGCGAGGCCGCTAACAAAGAATGGTGGCATAGAAGAGCTATCTGTGTTCAGGGAACTCAAGAATCAAAGAAGTACAGCAAATCCTGGTGAGGAAGGAAGAATGTAAGGGAGAAAATAACCTTTCCAAAGGAGGGCATGCTCAGTAGCCACAGAATGCTGTCTGTTGCCAGAAGGAAGAGTGGTGGAGGAAATGTATTTGGAACAAGTCTGAGCTAACTGCTTGGAAGTCTGAACAGGAGCAGTGTACTCTATGGCTGGAATCCTTTATCGTGATCTACATTACATGACTTTATTTATACTTAGCTCCATAGCAAAGTTGCTGTTAGTGAATTACAAATATTTGTACTGGACACTGGCAAGAGTGTCCTGACACACAGTGGGCTCTACCAAAAGCACATTGGCACTCCCTAACCAGTTTCCCATTGCACAACATGACCGATGTGCATCAGTCCTGTTGTTCTTCAGTCACTTCACAGGCTCCCCTATGTAGTGGGTACAGATGTTACAGAACTACCCAATCCCAATTCCTACAGATGTAAGTTCACTGGCAAAGATATAACTCCTCAGCATGATTCCCGCCAACATCTTTTTTTTTAAACAGGTCCCACATCATAACTAATAATAGTAATAGATTTGCCTTGTGTAAAATGCATCTGGTCTCTGAGGTTGTGGCAATTGCACATCTTGTGGATAGTGAGTTCCCTACATTAATTTTATGTCATGGGAAGCAATATATTACCATAGTTTCTCCTAAGTCTGCTGCTTTTCAGTTCCAGTATTATCTGAAGGGGACTTTCTCTATTCACTTCATGTTATGACATTCCTAGTGAAATTTTCTCATTATATGCTGCAGGGAGCGGCATCCATTCATCTGTTTTTCTTCTACCTATACATTCATAGAACTAAGTTACCCATTTTTCTCCCTGAGAAGCAAAGGATATTTCTCTAGATGTAGCTTCTGCGTTTTGTGTAATTACCAACAGATGGCAGTATGTCTGCATGTAGTCTTCAAAAAATGAGCACATTTCTGCAGGATCTATTCTGTGGATTCTTTATTTCTGAATTCCACAATTATCACCTCCTCCTTTGCCTTCCAGTGCAGTTGGTTTTTTCAAGGATTGTTATGTAACAGAGATCTATGTTTAATGAATCCAGAACTAAATTGGTTGCAAACTTTAAATTCTGGTGTCCCTGGGCTTCCAAGGGAATTTGGAAAAGTGCCTTTTTTTTATTTGGGAAGGAATAATGTAGCATTCTATTGCTTCTGTGATATGAAAGGTGTGAAATTTTCCCCTTCTTAATTAGTGCTTGAGATGTTAAGCTTATACCCTGTGTTTGTGGGTTGTTACAAGCTTTACGTCCATCCTTTAGCAATATTAGTGAAAAGAAACATGTAACCTTAACTTTTGTTTGAGTAAGCTGTCCCTGGGTTTCTATCTTTGCCAGTGATATATCTGCTCCAGTGGGAATAACATGTCTAAATGTACGTAAACCTTTTTTTGTGGGGGAAGAACTTATACCCGTCTGAACACCTTTCACATTTGCAAGCAGAAATCCTTGGAGGTGTGCTGAGTACACATGTATTAATTCTTCCTCACACAAAATAATGTGATATCTTGCTTTCTGTATCTCACCGATATAAAATTCTAACAGATAACAGCATCTGGAGTGCAGTATTTTTTAAGGGACATACCTTTTTGTACTGATTGTGAAGTGAGTAAATAAGGAAGTGAAGGGGAAAATGGAGGGGTTCATTCTCTGAGTTAAAGTTTTAAGCTTCCTAGTGTTTAAGCTTGTCCTTATGGCTTAATAGCACCAGGATTGCTTGAGATAGTCAGTTTTCATCATGTGTATGTTTTCTTTAGTTTCTTTTACTTGGAAGAAAATTGATCCCAAAGGAAAAGGGCCATGTCCTCGCCGCAGGCAGTGCTGTTGTAGAGTAGGGGACAAGATCATCCTCTTTGGAGGCACCAGGTGAGTGTTGTATTGTCACATTGGCTTTGTTAAGTGTTCTGCCTTCTAAAAATTCCTAAGCAGTAACAAAGCTCCTTTTAGAGTGCCAAAAGCAAGCCTGAATGCAATCATACTGCTGACTTTTTAAAAGCTGTGTTCTGTATTTCTGATGTATGAGACTGACTCTGACTCCTCTGGTTTCTCTTGCAAGCCAAACTCTCTAGACATTATTTAGCTATTTTACTCTAAACCAGTCCCCCACAACCTGGTGTCCTCCAGATGTCTGTAGTAAAACTCCTATCACCCCCATCCTTTGGCCATTCTTGCTGGGGATCTGGTAGGAAATTGTAGATTAAACCAACTGGAACGCATTGGATTCAGAAAGCTCTCTTAAACTGTTCCTTGACGATGCAGGAATTGCCTACTATGCCACTTGCAGTAGTTAGTCCTTCATGAAATGTGGTTGTACATGTGCTTGTGGTGCCTGCTGGATCATGCTGAAGTCTCACTGATGATGATTGACTGAATATATACATGGCCAGCTACTCCTTGCCCAGGCTGCTTTGTGAACATGTGCAAAGCTTTGTTGTATTCCTTAGGGGCTTGGAACTCCTCTGCTCTTCTTTGTGAAGTCTGTGCACTGTTCCTTTCCTATTCTAAAGATTGTATTCCCCCAATTTTATGCAGGAATGGGGGTATTGAATATGGATGTGTAGGAAACTGCAGAGTGGGAAACTGCAGTGGGGCAAGGGCCTCTTTCCACCGTACCTGAGCCCCAGACCCACTGTTGGCTATACTGTCCCCTTCTGGCAAAATGGTTCAAAAGTTTAAAAAAAAAACAATGCAAGGGCTTAATTTTTAGGGGGATTGTACTGTCTGGAGACTTTTGGAGATGCACTTCTCTCTCTCTCTCTCTCTCTCGTGTGTGTGTGTGTGTGGGAGAGTAAGATTGGGAAGAGAGGTCCAAGAAGGGCACTGGAACCACATAGATGGCTTTTGGGGACTGCATGCCACATTGTTTCTCATATTGCTGCCACTGGCTCAGAACTATCACAGATGTCTTGCTGAGAATGAACTACAATTACACACGCGCGCGCGAAACAATATTCTGCATAACATAAAGAAGTAAGAAAGGTCACCCCACACATTGCTGTTTCTGTAGTTTCCTTTTAGTCCTTGATTTAGAAGGATACAGTGAGGTTAAGTAGCAGGAGTGATAACCAGTGTTGCAAGTCTCTGGTTCCAATTGATCACTCATTAGACTATTTTCATTTGGCCTTGAATCTTAACTCTCTGCATCTCATGGGTAAAATGAGGAAATCATGCAGGAGTCCTTCATAGCACAAATGTGCTGAGAAGATAAAGATATGTGTGGAAGGGAAAGTATTGTTCCTCTGATTAAAAAGCTGTTTGGGCTGCAGGGTGTTCATATATAACATAAAAGCTAGAATCTATATCCTTTGAATGGGACAATATCTATTTCCTGTGTTGTCATTTTTTTCTCCTTTTGGTGAATGTTACTGCCTGCCTGGGGCTTTTCTGCATAATGTGCAGAGCATCCTCCATCCACACTTAATCCTTTCAAAGACATCCCCTGAGTCTCAGTCCAGCAACAGTAGTTTGATATTCCATCCCACAGGAGATGAAGATGGGAGTGTGATGAGCATGCTGTTTTTCATACAGATACACAGACTGTCTTTGAAAAAAAACCTGTTGAGACATATCTTCCAAAGCAGGTGGGAGTGGGAGATGCTTCTTCCCCTATTGAACCTTTAAGCAACTGGTTCATCTCAACCAGAGATGGAAGTCATACAGTCATCCAGATGTGGTTGGATAGTAACTCCCAGAATTCTGGGTGCACTGGCTAGGGCTGCTAGAACTTGCAGTCCAACAATAGCTAGAGGGGTCCATAATTCCTACCCCAGGCTATAGATGGTGTGGTAAATGCACTTAAGAATTTACCATACCAAAGGCAATAGCTCTTGTATATTACCACTCACTGTTTTTTTCACATTGCATGTAAATACCAGTGGGTACTTCTGACTCATCTTCAAAAGAAATGGATACAGTTTCTGGAGAAAGATTGCATTTTTGAGATAAAAGTATTGTGGATTGAAAAGAAATGGTGTGGGCCTCATTTCCTCATTTACAAAACTTGTGTACATTTGTTGCACTGTAAACAGTCCAGAAAGGCACACAGAAACAGAAAGCAGGTTGGGACTCTTGTCTGTGTCAATAGCTGCAAGGCAGCAAATCCTAGATGAGTGATGGAGTTACCTTTGTCTTTGTAACAAAGTTCATTTTAACTGAGCTGTGTCTTAGTGGTAAGAATTCCTAAAGTTAGAGACTGGGTTGTCAAACACAGGTAGTGACGTGAGCAGGATGCAGGTCAGCTGGAAGTGGTCAAGATATTTACCAGCTGCCAAAATCCAGGAAGTGTGTGAGTGTAGTAGAATATTTGCCATCTGAATTTTTTTTTGATCATGATGGTGACCATGTGTGATGTATACTAATGTATGAGTTAAGCATGTAGACTAGTGACTTGATCAGAAATTACATTATTTTCTTACCTCTTTATTGTGAAAATTGTAAAATATTTTAAGTAACCTGGTAAAACTCTGCAAGTTTTTTTTAGAGTACAAAGAGTCATAGTGGCCATGTTATTTTAAAAGCAGCAGAAATGAGATCAGACTGTACTAAATGAATAGACTCCTAAGCAACCTGCAAAATGTCTTAGCCACCAGACTCCTAAGAACTAAATGAATAGACTCCTAAGCAACCTGCAAAATGTCTTAGCCACCAGTAGTTTACCACCAAATACTGGGCCACTTAGTACAGTTCTTACAGGCTTCATAATTTATTAACTGGTATTAAGAACTAGCAGGGAATTCTGGCATAGTGGAAGGTAGGATCTTTCCACCAAAATCACTATGCAACAGGAAAAGGGAATGGAAAAAGGAGGAATGTATGATCATAGAGTTCTTAGACAGTTGCATGAATGGAGCCGCTGTCCTGCCTAGTACATGGTCTGTGTAAACCAAGAAAAATGAATAGAATTTATGATGCTAAGTGAGTGTAGGTAAGGTTAGTCTTTTGGATGGAAGATACCTGGCAGTCCCACGTATAAAGGGTTATGAATAAATATTTCCTTTTAAAGACATGTGTCTGCTTTCAGTGAGTGTCAGTAGTATTGATATATCCTGTAACATATTTATTTTTTTAAATAAAATTACATTTTAAATGTTGCCACTACAAAATGTATCGTTTGGTAGCCTAGTAGAATTAAACGTGTCAGAGGCTACCAGTATCAACTGAATCAGTTCACTAGATTCAAGATGTTCTTAATGGAAACCTGAAACAGACGATAACAATCCAATTTTCCATATCATTGTCCTGGATTTGCGGCTTCCTTTTGCTCTGTGCCATGCTATGGTATTGAGGACTAAGTTGGGATATTTCATTTGATCAACAAAGCCACTGGTCTGACCTCAAAGCCATTAAATAAAAAGATGGCAATCATCAGAAAGTCATAATGTTAAATACTTCTCTCTAAAGCAATGTTCTTTACATTATTCCATGCTGTTTTTTACACTTACACGTGTAGCATGCAACACACATAAGCATACATATTCAATTATTAGAAGAGTTCGAGGGTGACTTAGATGCATTGCATAGTCTTGGATTCCCTGAGAAACTGGCCCAAAGGACAGTCTGTTGAGGAGCAGATTTTGACACAACAATACTGGGTAGGTTGTGGTGATTTTGGATTGCTTTTCTTACTTATCTCATCCTACAAAAATATGCACATACACTGAGATGCATATTCTGTGTTGAGGCACAAAACTAAGCAAATGTAAAGAACGGCTTTATTAAGTAATTCCATCTCAAAATTGCTGCTTTATACTATTTCATCTAAATGATGCTTCTTGTCTTCCATGTATTCTTCCGTGCAACTTCCGTGTTCAACTCAATCTTGTGACTAGCAATTGGATTTAGACTGAGGCCTTTAACATAGTACAGAATGTGCATAGAATAAAAGAGTGTCTTTCAAAATTGCCTTTCCACTTCCTAAACAAGATCACAAAGAGCTGGATTATGATAATTAAAATAGAGTAATAAAGAAAAAGAAAATTAAGAAGGTATCCACCTACATAAAATCCTTATATTGTCATAACTAAAATGCAGAGAATGCAGCAAAACATTGTCTAGAAATGACATTTTTTCCAGAAAGATATCCCTAACTTCAATTACAGTAGCACCTTAAATGTACAGATAACATGATGTGGGCATATCAAAGAGATGGGATACCATGTTATTTTCCAGAGGATTTTTGATACTTTTTGCTATCAGTTTTCAGAGTTTTGTTATCAGAATAAGGATGTACTAGAAGTGCCTATTTTGTGGCTGATTGTTGGTAACAACTTTCATTGCGCACTACAGTTGTTTCTAACATCTTTTGCTGCTTTGATAGGATTGTATTTATCCATGGAAAAGGAGGATAAGAGGGCCAGAGGTGGGGGGTAGAGCTTGGTTCACTTCCTCTGAACAGCTATCAGGTTTGCTCTGAAACTGGCTGGCCTGATAAGACGTTTTCCAGGAAGTCATCGTAAACGAAAAGGTTCCTGCATCTTATATTGTCCTGAGGGTGACAGGTCACCAGGAAATGGTGGAGGCGAGAGATAAAAATTTCAGCATATAGCAAGGTTTAGAGAGAACTTTAGTGGAAGAGTAGCACCCAACTTGTCTCTGAATCCATTATTAAAATGGGGTAGAAGGCAGCAAGCAAAGAGAACCAAATCTCATCAGTCTGTTGTTCAGACTCATTGGAGCCCTTGTGTCCCTAATTCTGCAAGGCTTACATTTTACATCTAGTTTGCAGCAGAAGACAGAGCAGACATTAGCTTTCAAAAAGACAAAGTGATAGATTTGGTATGGTGCACCCACCACATGTTTCTTTTGTTCTGTGATCAAATTAGCTTTTGAAACAGTACAGAGGACTCCAAAATTTGTTTATCAGAGGCTATGGTCAGATGACTGTGTATACAATGGAAATAACTCCACTTTCATATGTCATCTTCACTGGGGCTAGGAAGTATATTCAGAAAGACATTTGGCATGTAAGTTGGCTTATTGTTGAATTGGGCTATTTTTTCTCTTTATCAGTGTGTGTTTTAATATGTTTCTGTGTTTTTATTTTGTTTTATTTCCGTTTCACTGTTAGCTGTCTCAATTCCTTTCAGGAGGTGGAGAGAAATGCAGAATATATTTTTAGGAAGAGACAGTAACAAAGCAAAGGAGATCTCTCAGGGACATATATGTCCATTCCCTAGAACATAGTGTTTGTCCAGTAAGCCCAAGCCCAACAGTTCTGCAGATCACAGAGCTGCAGTCCTTTGTATGTTGCAGGCTTCATGAATATCTCTTCCATGTGTCTCACAAAGCTGTATCCTCATCCAGGCATCTTTAAACTGTCATGGAATGTCCACCAGGTGTTTTAGTCAGAAGATTGGCCACAGCTAAGTGTCTCAAAATATCTCAAAACAGCTTCTCTTCCCCTAAGGAAGCTGATACCTCCCCTTTCTTTTCATTGCCAGCAGATGAAGAGAAGGCATGGCCTTATAAATGCCACCAAGAGAGAGGGAGAGGGAGAGAGACAGAGACAGAGACAGAGAGACAGAGAGAGATGGCCCTAAATGAGAGTGAGATGGATTTGTATATAGAAATTGAGAACCTTATTCCCAAGGTTTCACTGTTAATACCATGTGTAACATTATACAATGCTTGGTGGTCCTTCAGCAAAGGACTCTTGTAATGTGCATGCATTGCATAGTGTTGATAGATGGAGACTGCTTGAGGAACTGTAGTCTGGTCTATCTGATCCTTCCCAAAGGATCTGAGTGTGATAGAAGGTTCTTTAGCTCTCTGTTTCCTGATCTCTGGAGGTCTAGAATATTGCATAGTTGTGTTTTTATTTTACTTTGCATAGGATATGTAGTGGTAGCTATAGATAATTTTGATTTGTATTCACATGAACTCAGTGGTCTTGCATTTACTCTCTAAAGAGCCCCATCAAAGATTTTGCTGGCTTCTCATGTTGATACTCTCCCTCCACCTGACTTTGGCTGAGCAAAATATATGGATAACCTTACAGGCAACATAAACTGCTGCTCAGATCAGGCAGTGGGAAACAACAAAGCTGTCCTACCAACTTGACTAGCTCCAGTGCCTGGCCGATAAGAGTAGGTGCCCTAAAATATAGGAACCATTCACCCTGTCGTCTGGCCTACTTCTTCCAGCAATCGTTTTGGCCTTGAACTCTGACTTCTCTTAACCTTTAAGGCTAGTCTATAATACCATAGACGCTGCCGTCGTCTCCCTCACAAAGATAAGGAATGCATTAAGGTTTCCTGCTTTGTGGATGTGAAATAAGATTAGATTATCATGGCTGGGAAACTGTAACATTGTGGTGTTGCCTGAAAAGGTTTTCTCTTGAGCTCAGATACATAATGCTACTTTTCAACAGGTGCTGTCCTGAGGAATAATGAACTAGAATTTCCTCCATTTTCTGATAAGAGTGAGAATCTCCTATCGAAGTGTCTCTTAATTGTGACCTGAAAATTGTTCACTTGTCCATGAAATCATAGTCTGAGTGCACTCAGTATTAAAATAAAGCATTAATATGCATATGCCTTCAAGTCATCTTTCAGCCCTTGAATTTCATAGTTTTCTTAGACAAGGAATACCGAGAGGTAGTTTTGCTGGCTCCTTCCTCTGACATATAGCTTTAATATACACCCTTCTATGCATTAACTTTCAATTCTGGACTACACTTCTGTCTTTTGAATTACTTAAAGAATCAATAACATTGTTGGCAATAATTCTGATTAACCAATTTATGCTAAAATCCAGCAGCTACTGGCCATATTACCTGGGGTATCCTGGTAATTTTAGTCCAAAAATGTAACTTTTCCAGGATCTGTAACAATCAGCATAGAGGGTTAGTTTTGAACTTGAAATCTACAACAAAGCGAAGGGTCTTCTTTCTTTGGCACCCCTTTGGGCCTCTGCATTATAAATGTTTATTGTTTAGCCACTGACTCTAATGAAAAGTATTCCATTCTCTAGCCTTTTCTTTTCGCCCTTCTCTCATTTGCCCCATTCACCAATTTTCTAATTATTTAAACCAGTCCTGCAGTTTGTTCCATTTCTCCCTTTTATATTAACTCTGAAATATATTAATTTAGTTTGTTTTGTTCATATACCTAATAGCCCCTGCTGCATCTGCCTTGAATCCTTCCATGATTTAATTAATAATTGGTGATTGAGTAATAGCAGGACCTGTTTCTTCTGAGACCAATTCTCATGGGTACTGCAGAACATAAAATATGAATCTTCTTCTTAGTTTTATTGGATTTACTTGACTGTGGCCATTAAGCAGTATATAAATAGGAGCTAACAGATCTGCCGACTACTGAAGTAGCCAAGGTGCAATGGATTGGACACCAGAGTACTGTATTGTATTTTAAAGCTGTCAGAAAGACAGGAACTAAAGGGAAGAAATGAATGGTACACATTTTGTCTTGTTAAAGGCCACCAATGCCATACACAAGGCTGTGTATTAGATCTAGCCCTGAATGCAATGATCATCAAGAAGCAGTAGACCAGGGATAACCTGCTCCTGTACTTTGAGCACTTTCATTCACCACACAGTGGTCAGTTTCACTGCATAAACTGACCTGCATGTAAAAGCTCTGGTGCTACAATAAAGTTGGAACCATCTGCATCATTTTGATGTTAGAGTTGCTTGTGTTACCAGGATCCTTGAGATTGTGGAACCATAAGCAATCCAACATACTCTGATTTTAGTGAAAGGCAACAAAGACTGGCTGGTTCTCCCCCCTGCCCACCCCGGAACCATGTTTTCTGTTTAGTTACTTAATTACTTAGAAATGCATGTGTTCAAAATATTTGCCTCTCACAGTTCCTCTTTCTGTTTTTATATTTTGATTTTGTTTTCTAAAAAAAATAGTTTTCCCAAAGAAAAAAGACCCTTTCAACTTTAGAGAAGAATTCAGATGTCACTGATGCTGTGGAGTCATCTAATACCAAACCTAAATCTGATTCCTCCACTCCCTCCCCCAAAGCTGCCTGCCTGCTAGGGGGTCTGTGTGACCTTTTGTGATAATGAAATCTCCAGATGGTGCCAGAACATCCGGCCCTGCTTGCTGAGGGGAGGTGTGCAGGGAGCCTTGTTTGTTTCCTAAGGAAGAAGAGAGGCTAGAGAAAACCAAGCAACTGGGGAGGTGCTTGGACAAACAGATCTGGCCCCATACCAAAGTATCAGCTTCCTTACATGCTCAGGTTTCTCCTTTCTTAAACCATGGTTGATGGATCTCCTTGCCCATGCCTATCATAGGAATTACATTGTGTCCACTTAGCAATCCAACATGCAAACATTATTTTGTTCCATAATTATTCAGCAGTTAAATAGTATTGCAGCTAATAAAAAGCCAGTGCATTTTAAGGCTGCATCAATGGGATTATAGCGTCTAGGTCAGGGGAAGTAATAGTACCATTCTCTTCTGCTTTGGACAGACCCCACCTGGAATACTGTGCCCAGTTCTGGGCACCAAAATTCAAGAAGGATATTAAGCTGGAACATGTCCAGAGGAAGGCAACGAAAATAGTAAAAGGCCTGGAAACCATGCCCTGTGAGGAGTGGTTTAGGGAGCTAGGTATGTTTAGCCTGGAGAAAAGAAAGTTAAGAAGTGACTTGATAGCTGTGTTTAAATATTTGAAGGGATATCATATGGAAGATGGAGCAGGCTTGTTTTCTGCTGCTCCAGAGGTTAGGACACGGAGCAGTGCCTTCAAACTTGAGGAAAAGAGAGTCCATCTGAACTTTAGGAAGAACTTCCGGATGGTAAGAGCAGTTTGGAATATGCTGCCTTGGAGTGTGATGGAGTCTCCTTCTTTTGAGGTTTTTAAACAGAGGCTGGATGGCCATCTGTTGGGAATGCTTTGATGGTATATTCTTGCATGGCAGAGGGTTGGAGTTGATGGCCCTTATGGTCTCTTCTAGCAATATGGTTATATGATTCATGGTATTTAACAGGACATCTTAAGACAGGGCTTTTCCTTTTTGACTGGGACACTGAATAACAAACTTGGGGAATTAAAGAGAAGAAGTCAAATACTGTATGTCGGGCTTTTCGATAGAGCTAATTTAAATAATGAGGGAGTAATAAGGCTAGTGTAAAGTAGAGTTTAGTGAAGAGTTTAAGTATAGTGGGCAGGAACAATAGCTATCAGTGACTGCTCCCAACCAGAATTGACCCATCAGTCAGTGGGGTTTATGTACTTGTTAACTTTCTATTCAGCAGTTAATTCAATGAATATACTTTAATTGGAGTTAACAATTTGATTTAAGTGGAAAGCTACTGGTTATGATGGCTATGTATTGCTTTCATATTCTGTAAGCTGCCTTGAAAGATGGAATATAAATTAATAATAATATTAATAATAATAATAATAATACCACCATAACCAGAGGCAACATGACTGAAAACTGGTTGCTAGGGAACACAAGCAGGAAAGAACTGTTGTGCTTATGTCCTACTTGAGAGATTTCTAGAGACATCGTATTGGCCATTGTGGAAACAGAATGTTAGAATAAATATGCTCTAACACAGTTCTAACGTTTTTATGATCATTGAAAATGAAAAGCAAATCTGACTGAAGACATTTTTGCTCTGTAAGCATGTAGGGATAGCAAGACTGGTGCCTGAAGCTGAATACACATGGTTTGGAGCAAGGAGATAATTCCAAGAGTTAAAGGAACTGATAACAGCATTGGATGACATTGAGGCAGGACTCTGATTCCTGCGGTGGCATGGAGTTGGATTAAATGATCCTTGCAGTCTCTTCTCGCTTAATGAACTATAAACCAACTAGGCACTGAGAACAGAAGCACATGTGTGGGAGAGTGGGTGGTAAGAACAGAGGTTAAAGGGAGTCATCAGAACATATCAGTACTTTAGCTACTCATGAACATGTATTTAGGTGTCAACCATAAAAAAAAAATCTGTTTTTTGAGATATGGTCAGCTTATATAAATATGTCCAGCCCACATTCATATCCCATGTAGTTCCCTCCAACCTCCCACTTCCATCTTTTTCCTTCTTGTTCTTTTTTTCTTTGTTTATAATATTATTTTTACAAGTCTATGTTTTGAGAGAGAGAAATTAAAGGGAGTCCATTGGTATTAACACCTGCAGTTGTTAGGTCACATTGAACCCAGGGAAGCCCTGGGGGATACTCCAAAACTTACTAGGAATCAATCATAATTTGATGGGGACTGCTGTGATTAATTGGGTTCTCTGATTTCCACAGCCCATCCCCAGAGGAAGGCATGGGAGATGAATTTGACCTGATGGATCACTCAGACCTGTACATCTTAGACTTCAGTACGTAAGCACTTCTTCAGTTATTTCAGCTTGGTTTAACTTCCTGTGGGTGCTTGGTGACTTTTTAAAATAAAAACTTCTTGAGGTAGTTATAGCCCCCCTGTCCCCATGTCCCAGGGTAAAATCTATCCGTTGCTGTTAGTCTGGCTTGTCTTTATTGCTTTTTCATGAACTTCTTCCTCAGAACGTCATTATTACCATCCTGTGTGTTTCTTTTTCTTAAGGTCCCAGCTTAAAAACTCTGTGTAAGCTTGCAGTGATCCAGTACAACCTGGACCAGTCCTGCCTTCCTCATGATATAAGGTAAGCTATTTGTTAACATGGAAAGTTGTTCAGTGTTCCTTATGCTAGGCCAGGCTATTTGTCCATCTAACCTAGTGTTGTATCTGCTTGTGACTAGCAGCTGCTCTTCAGTGTTTTGAGTAGAAATGTTCTATCACTTGCTACCTGGTTCTTTTTAGATTGAGATGACAGAGATTGCATGTGAAACCTTTGAGACTTTTTTGCAACTGAGTAATAATTTTTGAGTGTCCCCAAACAATGTTTAGCAACTGGAAAATTTGGCTGTTGCTCTGTCTTATATTTAAGTGTGATCCAATTTCTTTGCAGATGGGAGCTCGCAGCAATGACAACAAACAGCAACATCAGCCGTCCCATCTTCTCCTCTCATGGATAACCTGATCTCCTTCTCCCCCTCCCATTGCCCTCAAACCCTTGCCTTGCAGACATCATTTCCTTTCTCCCTCGCTGTGCATGAATGTTTAGCCTATTGGGGAAAGGGGCACTGCTTCACCACAAAGGATTTCTTTCTTGCCCAGCACTAGGAGGGCTTTACCTGTCCCATCCTGCTGCCCCACCTGCCCAGCTGTAACTTTGCCAAGACCTTGGCCTGAAGGCAGCATGCACGCAGAACTGGATGGCACACACTACAGAGAAGGAAGGCAAATCTTTTTGCTCTCACTGCTGGAAGCAACAGTTTACATCCATCCTCTGGTGTAGTACAACTTGAATTAGTAGGAACAACAGAAACAAAAATCTCAGGACTCTCTGGTGTACAACTAGTGTACGCTTCACATCACACAGGCAAACAAAGCAAGAACTTTTCGAGGCTCTATTTCTCTATGTCGCCAGCTATTTTGAGTGCCTAGTCCTCAGCATTCATCCAAGGGCTGAACTGGGTGCCCTGTCTTAAGCCATGTTCTCTGCTCTGCTGTGGGCTCAGAAAAGCATGCCTGGTCTTTCATATTTTAGAGCTTGGCTGGGCTTGTCCTCCCCAGTAGGCGTCTCAAGGAACTCCTCATACGATACTCAAGCACTTGCTGCCTTTACAATCATGCAGACTTCTCTGAGATTAAGAGTCTTCAGTGGAATTGGAGGGGGATGATGACTGGATGGCAAGGAGTAGCCATCCCATATCTTGAAAGACTGACTAGAACAGAGACTTACGTACCTGTGCTTGGTGCAGGAGGTATCAGTGCAAGCTCTGAAGTGCTGCTGCCCGGTTTTATTTGAAATGTACAAGCAGCAGCCCTGAATTTATAAATACTGGAGAAGAAAGCTAAACTGGTAAACTTGACTTTTGTGTCAGTGTTTTGTGTGAATTAAGAGTGAGTGGGGCACGTATACAAGGGGTTGGGGCAAAGGTTCTGGAGACCACAAAGTGAAAGTGAAATTGGAGAACTGGAATAGCTTTGTGGTTAAGGGCATAAACTGGGATATCCCCAGTTTAAGTCCTGTCTTGGTTCTGGACTCACAAGGTGGCCTTAGTCAAGCCATGTATTCTCAACTTTAGCCCTTTCCCATGTGAAATATAAGAGTAATACTTTTCTGTTTCACAAGATGAAAGAAATGAAGTCTTTGGAATATCCAGAAATGCTATATAAATGTTACACATTTATTATGAAATGGGGCTTCCTCATTATTCTTACTAAGGTTTTCAGCCAGCCAAGGTAGCCCAGGTGCCTTAAATCTATCTGCCTCTATCAAACATTCTGTCAAACTTTTACTTCAGTATTAAATTATACACTTAGTGGCAGGAGATGAGAACCTGATATGTCTGGCTTTCAGTATCTCACAGTCCTTTTTTAGCAATCTAGATTTTGATAAAAACCCATGGATTGCCACCATGCCCCAAATACAGAGGTGGAAGAAATGTATGTTCCTTCTGTCACTCTAGGGTTACTTTTTAACACCACAGAATCAACCCAACTTTGTGTTCTCTCAGTTTGTGTACGATGAACAAAAAGCTTTTGGCTTTCAACACATCAAACCTTTAGAAAATAAATCTAGTTTAACTGGTAATGCAGTGCAGTATGGGTATACATGGATTGTATGTGTGAAGGGGAAAAGGCACAGGAAGACAAATACTGTAGAAACAAAGTGGGTAAGATTAATACACTTGGAGCAAAACACTATGATAGAGGAGGTTCAGTTCAAACACATCTTGCTCAGTTCTTTCACTATGGCAAAATCACAGGGCTAGTTCTTTTCTCGATTACAGGATTGGATATCACAGTCATTTTGATTTTGCCTTCACTTGATGTCAGCCACAGTTATAGGTCTCTTTTTCAGCCTCCACTGATCAAAAGTGTGAACTGTTCCTCAGGCTAATATCTATCACACTTAAGATAATGAATGTGTTGTCCCAATCCTCTTCTTCCTTCCTAATTTTTATCACACATGAGATAGTAACAAGAGCTGTCCCAATCTCCTTCCTTCTTCCTTTCCCCACCTTACCTCACTCTGGTTTTGTCTTGTTATCTGGATTTTATTGCATAGATTTTGGTCAGATGACTATAGCTTACTTCCCAATATTTAGAGCTTTTTTTTTCACGAGTGCCTCACACAAGTACATTAACAATTAGTTAATCTTGTTCTACAAGAAGGCTAATCTAAGGCTTGCAGATGCTATGACATTGATGCACAACGTAGTCCTGACATGCTTAGTTGTCCCTTCTTAGTAAATACAGTAGGAACTGGTTATTTCTGTTGAAGACTCATCTGCTCACCCCAGCATCATATTTGTGAGTGTAAGAGATACACATTTGCAAGAGTTCAGTTTGTGCTATACAGAACAAAATGGATGTCTCACTTGTGAATGCTTCCCCGTAGCAACTGTGGTAACCAGTCTGAAATCATGGTGTACCCTGAGTTTAAACCAATTGCCAACCACAAAACCTGAAATTGAACTTTGCCTTGTTGTTTAATTCTGATTAGTGGTAGTCTTTTGGTTTTGAAAATGGAAGCAAGAGGAAAAGCATTTTTGTCAAAACATTGGCTACTATCAACAACCCAATAAATTCAGACATCTTCTCTGAGCCAATATACATGTAGTTATGATTCAAATAATAATTACAGTCAGCCCTCCACATTTGCAGGTTTCACTTTTGTGGATTCGATTATTCACAGATTATTTGCTGTTGCCTCTACTGCCTCCCTAAGCCATTTTTAATAGGGACTGCCAACCTCGTGAGCCTGAGAAACTGCAAACAATGCTGGTAAGTCCCTCTTAAAAATGGTGTGGGGCAGCAGTGGAGGTGGCAGTAAGCCCCACCAACCAACCACTACTGCCTTGTAAAGGAACCCTGATGCCTCCAAAGAATCTACGGTAGGTAATACGGTGATCATACTCTTTTTGTGTGTTAAATATGGTTTGGGAGGGCCTGGATTTATTCATGGTTTTTCCTCTTTCACGGGGTCCTTTGCCTATAACCCTAGTGAATGTGGAGGGATAACTGCACTCACATTTGAATCTCTCTAAGACCTCCATCATAATCCCCAGCTTCATGGAAAAGTAATGCTAATTCCAAAATCCTTCCTGTGAATAAGCAGCCCCCGTAGCCACTGAGAATACAACCTTTCTAGCTAAATAGCCCTTTTTCAAAAGATTTTGGTAGCTTGACTACAAGGCTTGTGATGTCTACTTTTTTATTTCTAATGCTCTCTTAGAGCTGTCTAGGCACTATAAACTTTTTGCTATTATTACTTTTTTACAGAGACCTTGGGAATTGTACTTTAGGGAGGCATATCCAGAGAATGGAAGCATTTTAGAATCTTCCAGCTTTTGATTATGCTGACTGAGGTATTGTGAGAATTTGGTACAACAAAGAAAGTTTGCCAAGCTGAACATATCTCGGTGGTAGAGTGCCCGCTTTGCAGGCGGAAAAGTATTATGTGCAGTCCCTGGTACTTTCCAGTCTTGGAGAAAACTGAGGAGTGATATGACAACCATATTGGAAAACCTGAAGGAATGTCATGTAAAAGATGGAGCAAGCTTGTTTTCCGTTGCTCCAGAGATTAAACATGAACCAACGGATTCAAATTACAAGAAAAAGAATTCCGCATAACCATTAGGAAGAATCTCCTAAGACTGTAAGAGCTGTTCAACCATGGAACAGACTGCTTCAGAGGGTCATGGCTTTGCCTTTGGAGGTCTTTAAACAGGTCGGATGTGATTTTTGGTAGTGCTTTAGTTGCGTATTCCTGTGTGGCTCATGGGCTTGACCCAAATGGCCTTTAGTGTCCATTCTAGTCCTGCAAGTCTATGATAAACTGAATAGTAGGACTTCAACCAACATACTGAGATGCTGGGAACAAGAAGGCGGGATACAACTCTCCTACGGATTTCTCCTGCAGACTGTTTCTAGTCTATAAGAGCACATCAGTATTTGTGAGGGAGAAATGATTTTTCCCCTGACCACAAAAAAGCAAGCCAAATCCTTGTCCAAGGGAACGTAAATCAAATACAATTGATTAACAATCTAAGACAACGTCAAAGAACTGCTAGGAAAATTGTCAGCAGCAGAGTTGTAAAAGCAGCCTGCCACTTCACAGCCTAAGATCCTGCTTTTAGAAGAATGTTTCCACATATTTCTTAGGGACTTTGCAAACAAGGCTTTTATACATGTTTTTCTCTATCTCATTCACAGACTTGTTACGAGGGTCCAGGCAATTTCTTCTTCCCCTTCTCCCAAGGTTTTTCCAAGCTCGCAAAATCAGGCAGAGACTCCAGCAATCTCAGCAGTGCTTACATAGAATCTGATGGGAAGGCTGCAGTTATCTTATTGATAGTCATTCTATTTTTGTTTTTAATTCAACATTTTATTGTTGGATTGGAGCAGTCTGAACATTTTTATTGGATTATTCTTCACCACTGTTTTTTTATATATAACTTTCTTAAAAATTAATTAAGGTCTCCAGCTCAACTTCCTCTCTGCATCTGGCTCATGTCATTTCATTTCCCCAAATCAGCATGGAAGCATATCTCTCCTAGGCAGAGTCAAGAGTAAGAGGTTGAGTTTTTGTTTTTTTGATAAGGATGCTGTTCTACTGAGATGCAAAGCCATGGCACTCTGGGCTCCAGGCTGAGTGAGACCATATAACACGTAATTTTGACAAGGAAAAGGGAAAGAGAACCTGTTTTATTGTTGGGGTTGGTGTGAGTATATTGTATCTTGGCCACAAACCTGTGAGTGTGTACATCAGAGCTTTCCAAACTGTGTGTCGTGACAGTCTGTCAGCTCCAGTGTGTAGATGTGCTGCGCAAACATAACAGTTGGAGAGATTGCCTCTCTCACTGTCATGGCAGGCCAGGTCTGGGTGAAGGGGCCACCTCTGTTACTGCCACCACCCTGGGCCGAGGAAGGTCCTGGTGAAGGCAGTGGCGGGCCAGGCCCAGGTGGCGGGGCTGCCTCCATTTCCTGAATTACTGGGTTGCAAAATGATGCATGTCTAAAAAGTGTGTCACCAACATGAAAACTCTGGTGTACATACTGACACTAAGGAATGTGATCTACACAGCCTGCTGCTGCAGCCACTACATCGGCTGAGAAGTTTTTCAAGTATTAAAAGTATACAATAGGACACTTCCAAGTGGTTGTGTTTTCCACTGAAACTTTAACCAGAGCTTGGAAAAGATAAATGCTTGAACTTCCAGAATCCAATATGACAATGGTCAAGCTTGTTGGGGAATTCCGGGAACTGGAATCCTCAAAAGTAAATTTATAAGTCCTACTTGAATCTAAAGACTCTTCTTTAACTCAGTGGTGGACAGGCTTTTGCAACCAGCTTCAACAATGCAAAATAGTAGGTGAACTCATGCAGTTATCCTTGCTATGAAAACTGAGGCATCACAAACAAGTCTTTGTCTTAGCTGCAAAGGAGATGGAGCACACAGCTTCCTTCCAGCAAATTGTTTTCTGTACCCAGCATCTCTTGATGATGTTTACTAAACTCTCTTTGACTAAAATAATGATAATCTATTTTCAGAGAGATGATCCCTCCCACATCCACTCTAGTGCCATTTGTAGAAGCGAGACAGTTTTTTGTTGATTGGCAACTCCAGCAGAAATGTGACAAACCCCACATTTCCACTTATCTCGGTGAACATTTTGTCTTCAACTGTACTGGGAGCTGTTCCAGGTAACCCCCATTATGTTTGGGCAATTGCCTCTTTTGTTTTTCTGCTGGGCTGCTGCGCTGTTAGTTATGCTCTCTGAGCACTGTTCCAGTTTCTCTTAACCAGCTACACCAGGGGGACTGCCTATTTGTCAAATAACAACTTTCCCCCCTCTAATACAAAAGATGCATTAACCTTTTCCCCTCTTCCAAATTAACCTTCACAATCTTGTTGATTAAGTCTGTCCCACTCGCTTTTCATTTTCTTATTCCTCTCTTGTGAGAGTTTGTTTACAGCAGAAAAATCAAGCTTTTGTTGCAAGGTAGTCAGCAGAAATACACATACACATATCAGTGCCCCAGTCAAAAGCTGGGAACAAAAGTAGGATGGAGAAATTACATATCCATTTTGTATAACTTATCTGTGCCCTGAATGCATTTTTTGATACTGAGAATCACCTCCCACCCCCCACTCAAGGAATCGTGGACTAAGACATTCATTTATCACATTTTTACATTTTGGGGGGCTGGCCCTTATTCCAAGGTATCTAATTTAGACTTGTCTAATTTACAAAGCTATTAACAAGATTAAAAACAAAGAATTCATAAAAAGAATAGCACCAATGAAACAAATCAATTGATCTGAAGCAGCAGCAAGATCAATGCTACCAACAAAAGGGGCTTACTTTCAAAGAGTTGTAAGGCTTTAGAGATCCAATGTGGCACCTTCAATGGTAAGTAGAAAGATATTGGTGGCTGATAAAGTTGTTTTAAGATTAGTATCTGTTCCTGTCAAACTATGTGGAACAAAAGATAAGAAGTGTCATTTTCTTTGTTGCATGCTTTTGACTTATGCAGAGACCCTCATAGGATTTTTCTTGGAAAGATTTTTTCAGAGGAGGGTTGCCATTGCCTTCGTTTTTACCTGAGAGAGTGTGACTTTCCCAAAGTCACCCAGTAGGTTTCCATGGACAAATGGGAATTATGAGTCCTGATTATCTGGAGTCCTAGTTCAATTCACAAACCATTTCACAACAGTGGCATAGAATCACAGAGTTGAAAGAGAGCCCAGGGGCCATTGAGTCCAACCCCCTGCAATGCAGGAACACCCATCAAAGCATTCCCAACAGATGGCCATCCAACCTCTGCTTAAAAACCTCCTAAATTTTAAACGTCATTTTAGACTAAGCTGAACTTTTCTGGCCCTATTCAAAAGCAGCCCCAAATGGAGTGCATCAATAGCCCATTGTGGAATTTGCCACTTCAACACACACAAAAGTGGTGTGCCATGGCTGAAAGGGTTTTTTGGGCAATTCCCTAACTACCCCTTTAGATGGTACAGACCAGTGTTGTAATAGAACCAGGCTTAAGTGATGAAAGGGTGGGGACTTTTGATTAGTAGAATGGTGTCCCTTATTATATAGGATGTCCCTTATCTGAGAATCCCTTAGAGGGCTAGCAGGTATTTCTTAAGGGATGCCCCTTAAAAACTTGTCCACACATACACACAAAAATTTTTATTGTTCTTTTACTTGTAAAACACCATGTATAGTGATGGCACTATATAATGATGATGATGATGATGATGATGATGATATAGACTGAAAAAGATGCCCCAAATCCCAAATTTTGGGCTGTGCACCCTTAATAAAGACAAACGTGATCTTCATGTAATTTCTGGATATGGACAATATATTAATTTTGCAGAGAAATATATGGATAAGCTAATTGAAATCAATATTTTCATTTGGTATTTAAGTAGAAAACAAACTTGTTAACAGTGGTTTCCTACTTGTCAACCCTCCAAGTCATGAATTTCAACCGTCCCTTATTACTATTTTGAAAACCTAGCAACACTAGCTTGGTTAGAGTATGGCATTTTTCTGATAACAATATATCATGAAGTATCCCTGTTGCAATGCAAAGTGCCTTGGTCCTGAATGGACCATCAAGATCCATAAGCCTGATAAAAGACCTGTTCTTGTTGGAGAGATGACAAATGCAGCGCTCAGGCAAGACCAAGGATCACACAGCAAAAAATGTTTACTTAAATAACCAGGTCTCAACCCATTTTTCTGTTTGACTAAAAGAAAAGAAGATCTTGGTGAAATACATTTGTCTAAATACTGGAAATTTCCTGTTTCCAGCTCCTCTCAGAACTACAGTTCCCAGGTTTCTTTGAGTAGCGATACTTGACTATTAAACCAAACTAAGGCTGATTTTTGGTCCTATTAATTCAGGTATGAGTGGTAGATATTTCTCAGTAGTGGATGAGAACCATAGGCTAGGGAGAGAGCTTATGCCTTCCAAATGAAAGCTACAAGTCCAGCTTTGGTATCTCTGATCCAAGCACCTCAGGGCTGGGAACAATCTCTCCCTGACACCCTAAAGAGAATCTTCCAGACAGAGCAGGCAACACTGGTCTGAATCAACAAGTAAAGAAAAATATGAACCCATTAAAAAAAATACCACGGAGCAGACCAACTGCTATTATTCAGTTAGTTGCTGTACAATCCTATAAATGTACAATATTCTCCAGTCTGTTCTATTAGTTCAATAGAGCTTACTGCTCTATTAGTGGACTTATGGTGCATCTGAAATGTGATGACGGTGATAGAGTGAGCTGTTGATAACACCAGATCTTGGCAACATTTGCAGGTCTGTTAAAATAAGCCAGTGCAGGAAACAGAGATATTCGCAGATGTTGCAAAGGACTCTACAACCAGAGGTCACTAATAAAGCCTTCTTCCGACTTGTCTGAAACTATTTGGATACGGTTTAACTCTTTTTAAAAGGGGGAATGCCAGAATGCTACATTTTGGGCTCGTTCTCCCACTTTCGGCTTCTAAGATCTTCAACAGAAATTCATGTTTGATTGGATCTGATATTTCTTTGCTTAGTACATTTTCAACACCTGGCTTTTGTGTGTGATTGCTGCTTTAGCAGAACAAGCCAGGCTTCAGATTCTCCTCTGTCCTCTGCTTTCCTGGACAAGGAAAAACTTCAGTACACAAAGCTCTTATTTAAAAACCTTGTGAATAAATCTGTAGAAGGTATCAGCACCTGTAAAGAGTTTGAATAGTCAAGGCTCAACAGATAAAACACAGATAAGTCGGTAAAATATATGCAAGATATGTAACTTTTGCAGGAGTCAGTTTTTCTTTTGGTGGAGTTTAGGTAATTATTGCATAGATTTGTTTTTGCTAGTGCAGAATTACTGGGATGATCCATAATCATTATTATAGATCATGGTCCTGTGCACAGCCAAAACCAAGATGTGGCTCAGTCTCTCGAACATACTGTGCACAGAGTTTTTATTCTGGGTTCCTGTGATCATAAGAGACAGCAAAATTTCCTGGAGGACTTCCAATTCTTCCACAGAACACCACAGTCAGTATGACTGGTTACTGTTAAATAAACCATGCAGGTTGTAAATTTCACTAGGAATATATGGATGAGATTGGATGAAGCAAAAACAAGTTTTTAAAAAAATATATTGAAAGAGACAGGAATTCCCCCACCACACTGCTTTCTAATCTAAACAGAACATGCTGGTCTTGAGCCAGGTGAGTATGTCTCTTTTAGAAAGAAACATCTTAAAGAAGAGAGGAAGAAATGAAAACTATCACATCCCTAGGGAGGGGCCTTAAAGACCCCTCCCTAAACTGCAAACCCCAGGATTCTATAGGATGTTGAAAGTAGGCTAATAGCACTATAACAGTCTAGTGCAGAAATGGCCTAAGATGACAAAACACATGTGAAGTGAGTGCTGTGAATTGTGACCAGCATCAGTGCAATTAAATGACCTAAGGTCCCCAAAACAATCATGGCAGCAGGAACCTGAGCATTTCTTTATTGCTGTTTTCACGTTGATTCAGAGAAACGGAGCCAGTTAAGTACACATCCATCATCTATCCACAGCTGCCAGATGTGAGCCAGCCCTGTTACCCTGACTTCTGGGGGTCCCCTGGGGGACACCTTGATTCCTCTAAAAATGCAAAGACTGGGGAATTAGCGGAGCACTGGCCTTGACAGAATGAGGGGCAGGGTAACCCAGCAAGACCTTCAATCCAATTTTTACAGGGTCAAACCAAGCAAAAGCCAGTCAATCGTGTCAGTAATGAAGTTTATTAGCAAATATGTTCCCACGCACAAATGCGGTCACTCATGCATACCAGGACTATCAAGAAGGGAAAGAGGTGGAAAATGATACGGGATAAAGCAGAGAGGGTGTAAGGGCAGTAATACTGCACCTGTCCAGAAGTCTTTGGTCCAGGAAGTGGCGAGAGAGAAGGAGCGCAGCGAAGAGAGGCAGCTGAGGGGAGTGCTCGACTAACAGAGTGCCGGGCTGCTAGCGTAGTGGAGGAGTTCTCCAAAGAGGGTCTCAAAAAGGGGGACAGAATGTACTTCGGGGGCAGACCCTTTCCCAGGGAGAACAATGGTCGAAACAGAAGGAAAATAACGCACAACAGCAACTTGATGACTTTGCATGATTGTTTCATGTAAATGGACCTCACCTTCCTAGGATTTGCCAATGCAAGCATTGCTGAACAGGGGAAAACCCCGTAATCCCCTCAAGTTGGCTTTGTGGCTGGGGACCTTTTGTCTGTGCAGACGTGCCTTGCTTGAGGTCTCATTGGGAAACATGACTGAGGATTTTCCTGGCCTTGACCTATGTCTAGTTGCTTGACCTGTTTGTCTACTCACTCACCTGGGCAACCTCTCTGGCATAGCTGATATATCTGATATTAATTTAATATCCCCCCAGGATGGGATCTGCTAATGGGAGTAATAGCCCCATGTGTGCTGAGATGAGACAGCTTACCTTGAGGTGGCAATTTGCAAGGGCAACAAATGGCATTCTACTTTTTTAATTCTTATTTTGAACAATTTGGGAGGTGCCATCTAAATTGCCTGCCTTATGCACACAAATATCTTAAGCTGTTTTTGGCACACCAGGGATGTTTTTCCATTTGATTAGGGGGGAAAGGCAGTCTTCAACAGCAATCTAAGATAAACCATAACAAAGAACCCAAGAAAAGTCCTGCTGGATTGCACCAAAGGGCTGCTTAAAAAAAAAAATCTAGGATCCTGTTTCTTGAAAGCCAAGGACTCTGGAGAATAGGGTTTGAATCCCTGGTCAGCCACAGAAACTCACTGGGTAGATCACACTCTCTCAGCTTAGAGAATGGAAAAGGCAACCACCCTCTGAAAACATCTTGAAGGCACACGACAACAACAATCCAGTTTCTCATAACAGCCAACTACTAGGTGCTCATAAGCACATCACAACAAGAAACACCTACTACATTTGGTACTCAGAGAATGATATTCCAAGGCAGGCTGCACCTGATGCTGGAAGGAGCATGTAATCATGACTAGCAGCCACTGGAAACCTCACTTGAATTTATTTGACCCCCCTTTCAAGACTCCTATATATTGACATTTCTGCTTCCCCAATATTTTCAGTGTGTAAGACATCAATATTTAATGGTTTATTCAAGATAAATGGTATTCTGCCCAATATAGTTGTGGGCTTTGGTAGAATCTTCTCCAAAATATTTTGAAAAGAGGACTAAATAACCTAAAGGTAAGCCTCTGCAGATGCAAATTAACCTTAACAATTTATATTATTTATCAGTGTTGGAAGCTGGAGGCTTCAGAAAGAGGCATCTTCTGTGCACTACTGAAAGGAAAGGACCAAAGCATGTTTAACTGAAGCCCAAACTTTAAGACTACCTTCCCCAGAGCGGTCACTCTGCACCTGCACTGAATTACAATCCCATCATCCCCTAGAAATGCTGGTTGGGAATGACAAGCATGTGTTGTTATAGTCCAACATATCTGGAGGGAGCCAGTGTCAGGAAGACTGACAAAATACGTGTTGGCTGCAATTAGCTGAGGCCCCTGAAGAGGCCCCTGGTTTGCCATCCTTGTACCAGTGAGGAATAAAGTGGTGAACATGTTGTAGAAAGCAGAACTCTAAAGAAGGTAGCCTCTTAACCTTTCATCTTTTGGTTCTCCAGATGTTTTGGACTTCAGCTCCCAGAATCCCTCACCATAGGCCATGCTGGCTGGTCTTTCTGGGACTGAAGTCCAAACAAAGTAGCTGGAGGACCAAAGGTTGAGCACCTCTGCTCTAAAGCAGCTCTCACACAGATTCTGAACTTTACACACAGCTTTCTGTAACCCTCTTAACATTCATTAATTCTGCATTCCAGATGCTGCAGAAGTACCATGCTGGAAAGGTGAAGTGGTACTGGCTGTACACCACAGTAAATATGTATGTACAGTTTCTCCCTTACAGATTCCCTTTGGGAGGTACAAATCCAGCACCAAGACCAGAAGATGAAAATTAATGACTTAATTAGCCGGCTACATAGTATGATAAATTTCAAATCCCCCAAGTCATCTTTGAATGAACTAGTATAGAAGAGGACCTGAGAGGCTGAGCAATTTTAATTCTTGCCTAAGCTATTATGTGCACCAAGATGTCTCAGTCAAGCCGTTGTTCTTTTATCCTTATCTTCACCAAATGGATGTGCTAGGCCTTAGGCCATTTCTGCAGTAGACTGTTATAGTGCTATTATTCCACTCTCAACATCCTATGGAATCCTGGCATTTGCAGTTTAGGGAGGGGCCTCTGATCAGGTGGAGAAACAGCAGTGGATACAGCCAAGACACCATGAAGACTGCCTTGGCTATCTAACAACAGATAGTTCCTTTTTTGGATTAAAGTTGTTGTTAAAGTTTTGGATTAAAGTGGGGTGCCACAGGGTTCTGTCCTGGGCCCAGTGCTGTTCAATATCTTCATCAACGACTTGGATGAAGGAATAGAGGGCATGCTCATCAAATCTACAGATGACACCAAATTGGGAGGGGTTGCTAATACGCCAGAGGACAGGATCAAAATTCAAAATGACCTGGACAGATTGGAGAGCTGAGCCAAGGCGAACAAAATGAAATTCAACAGAGAGAAGTGTAAGGTCCTACACTTAGGTAGAAAAAATGGAATACAGAAATATAGGATGGGGGACACGTGGCTGGATAGCAGTATGTGTGAAAGGGATCTAGGAGTCTTCATAGATCACAAGCTGAACATGAGTCAGCAGTGTGATGCGGCAGCCAAGAAAGCCAATGCAATTCTCGGTTGCATCAATAGGAATATGGTGTCTAGATTGAAGGAGGTACTGGTACCACTCTACTCTGCTTTGGTTAGACCTCTTGAATATTGTGTGCAGTTCTGGGCACCGCAATTCAAGAAGGACATGGTCAAGCTGGAGCAAGTCCAGAGGAGGGCGACCAAAATGGTGAGAGGCCTGGAAGTCATGTCCTATGAGGATAGACTTAGAGAGCTGGGTATGTTTAGTCTGCAGAAGAGAAGGTTAAGAGGGGACATGATAGCCATGTTTAAATATTTGAAGGGATGCCATGTAGAGGAAGGAGGGGGCTTGTTTTCTGCTGCTCCAGAGACCAGGACAAGGAGCAATGGATTCAAGCTGCAGGAAAGGAGATTCCACCTGAACCTCAGGAAGAACTTATTGAAGGTCAAGGCTGTCCGGCAGTAGAATATGCTGCCTCAGAGTGTAGTGGAGTCTCCTTCCTTGGAGGTTTTTAAGCAGAGGCTAGATGGCCATCTGTCGGGGGTGCTTTGAGGGTGTTCCTGCATGGCAGGGGGTTGGACTGGAAGGCCTGTGTGGTCTCTTCCAACTCTACATTTCTATGATTTCTATGATTCTATGATTCTATGAAAGTTGAGAGTTTCTGAATGTTGTAGTCCGAAAACCAATCTTCACCTGCCTTACATGGTGGTTGTAAGGATCACTGTGCTAATGTATGTGAATTGTGCATTATTTAACACATTTTTTTTTTCATTTACTCTACTTAGAGAATCCCAATGACCCTGCTCTTAAGGGGTTGCATTGCCATCATGTCAGTGTCATCAGCCACACCCGCTGGGATTCAGGAAGAAAAGGTGAAGATAATCCTCTTCCAGGACTAGCAAACCCCCCAACCTCAATTCCCTGCTGAGATGACAAGCTGGTTTTAAAGAGCCAGGCGTCCCTTTATTGCTTCCCCTATCAGATTACAGGCTAGGGGGGAGGAGAGACTATTTTTAGAAGCCTCTCCTCTAAAAATAGCTCAGAGATGTTTAGAATTGCGTCACAAGAGGTAATTTTATCCCCTGTTTGGCCTGAAGGGCCCACTTCTACCCCCTCCTCCCCAGGAGGGGGTGAATACAAAAGGAGAGAATGCTGGAGGATGCAGGGTGGGCAAGTTCAGATCCAGCCAGAGGAAGGAAAGAGGTAAGAGATCATTGTAAGGTGGGGAGGGAGTCAGATTTAAACCTCAGGGGTTCCTTAATTTTCTTTTATTGGTGAAATCCAGCTAATTTGCAGTAGTATATTTCAGAGCATGGAAAAGCTAATTTGGGGGAACCTAAACTTCCAGAATCCCCCAGCCTGCAAGACCAATAGCTACACTGACAAGAGAATTCTGGGATTTGTGGTCCCTTCCTCCCCCAAATGATTCCAAGCACTGGATTTAGTGAGGTAGTAGGGATAATCCTTAGTGCTACCTTGCTCAGAGGCCGGCTGGAGCTTCATAGCAAGCGAGTCCCAGCAGTACCACCCAGCGGCCAATGGAGACACTGAAGTACAAAAAGTACGTTCATTTGGGAGCTGAGATCAAAGATCATATTTTGAAGCCAGTTTCCAGGTGGCTTTTGAAATGCAGATGCATTGAAAGATTAGGTTCCACCAGTTTACACCCATTCCTAGAGAAATCAGATCTGACCATAGTGACATGTGTCTTGACTACAACCTGTCTGGATTACTGTAACACACTCTACATGGGGCTGCCTTTGGAAACTGCGAGTCCAAAATACTGTGGCCAGAATGTTGACTGGGGTCAGTCATGAGAAGCATGCAACTCCACTGTTAAACTGGCTACCAGTTCATTTCTGGACACAGTTCAAAGTACGGGTCATGAGCTATAAAGCCCTGTACAGCTTAGGTCCAGAGTCTTAAGATCCTCAGGGGAGGACTTTTTCCCAGGGTCTCCATCATGAGGTCCAGCTGGTAAGAACAGGATGGGGGAGAGAGGGGGCTTCTTGGTGATGGCTCCCAGGCTGTGGCATTCCCTTCTATGCCAGGTCTGGTTGGCCCCTTCTCTTTTTTCCTTCCACTGACAGGCAAAGACTTCTTTTATTCAAAAGGTGTCTAATTATTAATGGGTTGCAGCGAATATTTTTAACCGTGTGTGTGTGTGCTGTATTTTTTTTACTTTATTGTTATGTTTTTAAATGTTTTTACACTTTAAAAATTTTTAATAGTGGTTTATATCATAACTTGATTCATGGCATTTTAACTTTTTATTTTATTTTCAGGTTTTTAGCTTTATCTTGTTTTAGCTTTTTTGTGCCACTTTGGATCCCACGTCAGGAGAAAGGCAGCATTAAAATAAAATAACTTTTCCATCTTCATAGCAGGAAAGGCCCACTGAAGGGTTAGTACAGGTCATCATGTAGTCCAGCCTTGTTCAGCAGGCTGGCGCCTTCCAGTCTGCTGGGCAACAATTTCCCAGTAAGGCTACTGGACAGCGGAAATTCTAGTTCAGGATATGTAGGAGAGACCAGGCAGAAGAGGGCCGCTCCTAGATTCCGAACCATCTTAGTACTGAGAGATGGTGAGACTCAAGTCTGTCCGGATGTCACCTCTTTTTCCCTGGAGGCCTGCCTTTCTATACTCCAGATATTTAAGGACTGGGTATAGTTACTCAATGGTAAAGGGAAAGTACTCTGTTAAAGGAAAGGTATCTTCAAGGGCACTCTTTGTGATCACTTGTTTTAGGGCCGATCTCTGCAGAATATGGAAATTATACTTTTTGAATGAAAATACCCCTAATCCCCTGGCTATCCTGAGGAATGTAGTCCAAAAAAGTAACATTTCCAAGCTGTGAACTTCTGGGACCTAAAGAGATGATGCAACTGAGGCTTAGCACAAATTAGTCTACGCTCAGGTATCAGTGCTAGAGTATCCCAGAAACAGATGCCTCCTCCCATAGCAAACATTTCCAAATATCTTCCTTTTAGAGATGCTTGTTCCCACACCTAAAGCCAGGATGGTGTAGTGGTTTGGAGACCAAGGTTTGATTCCATGCTTGGCCATAGAAATCCATTGGGTGACCTTGGGCATGTCACACACTCTCAGGCCCAGAAAACCCCATGATAGGTTTGCCTTAGAGTTGCCATATGTTGGAAATGACTTGAATGCACAAGCAACAACTACAACAATTGCCACAACTCTCAGAGCATCCTATATGAGATACACCTTCCCTTGATTATCTCTCTCTGAATTGTCACTTTTTCTGCAAACTATCCTCATGAGTCAAGATTCTCAAGAACAGTCATGAATAAGGCTAGAATAGTTTGTGTACCAGAAATGTTAATGCTGCAGCACCTTAAAAATTGACAATAATATTCGACCCTATACAGGGCTGGCCTTTAAAAGATTGATGCTGGCTACTGAAATTTTGATGTTGGCTACTGAAAATTTAATGCAGGTATCAGGTCCCAGAACTGGCAGAGGTCAGAGTAAAACTTTTATTAAAATTCACAAAAGAAAGTGTTTATGAAAAATTGGTGAATATGTAGTGAAGAATTATATAATATGTAGATTTGTCAGAGTAAGCAATATATTTTGTAGTATATGAGAGATTTTATTAACATACTAATGATCAGCTTTCTGTATCAGCTGGTGAGTTATTTATTCACTCGGAATCTAGGTTTAATTTTTGCAGCTGTACTTTTCAACAGTGTATGGGCTCTCTTTGTTGTTGTTGTTGTTGTTTCTTTCTTGTTTTATTACAGATTGCTTGTATGTATGAATGTATTGTGTTTATTAGTTCTGTGTCCTACTTTGGGATTGCTTTTATAATGAAAATTACAGCTTGGAAAAGCATTGAGTTTGGACTACAATTGCCAGAATCTCCCAACAGCATGGCTCCTGAGATTTGAAGTCCAGAATTATAGTCCAAGAAAGAAACTTCCCCAAACTTATTTGAAACATGGAGAATACATTCTAAAACTAAATTAATCGAATTTTGAGATGATAAACAACAAAGGATCAAAGAAAGAACCTGCCTCTGATTTTACTACACTTAAAACATGGGAACTGCAAAGAAATATTGCAGAGCAGAATGTTCCTATTCAGCACTCAGTCACCAATGCCTTTTTTCCAGGATACTGAATTCTGTTACAACCATTCCTATTTTTCTGGGCTTGGGCCCTCTGTGGCCACTGAGTATGCTCAGTCCTTATAGGGCTTTCTCCAGATTTTTCTTAGTTATTCACCACAAAATTCTTTTGAAGTTCAAGAAACCTTAGGGTGCCCCAAACCTGCTGCTACTTTGCTCTTGTCTATGGATGATGCCATTTTAGCCATATAAAAAATTCACATTCAAGGAATGAGTTTGATATTAACCTCTATGACTAGTTACTGCAGGACACTAGCATGGTGTAGTGGTTGGTTTGAGCACTGGAATACGACCAAGGTTCGAATCTCTGCTCAGCCATGAAAACCCATTGGGTGATCCTGGGCAAGTCATACTCTCACAGCCTCAGAGGAAGGCAATGGAAAACTTCCTCTGAATAAATCTTGCCAAGAAAACCCCGTGACTGGTTCTTAGGGTTACTATAAGTCAGAAATAGCTTGAAGGCACACAACAACTGTAGGGTGGCGTTTTCATCAGGATTCTGATGGTGTGTGTATGGGGGGGAGGATATTAAACTATTTCCCATCCACCCCTGCCATGGTTTCAAAGAAAAATTACCCACCTGCAGCTTCTCACTGCAGGATAAAATCTCTGACTGGAACTAATGAGAGAACGAGTTTCAATAGCTTTACGCTGCCTTTAAATGCCTAAATCCAACAGTATCCATAGCTGGTAATTTTATTTTAATGTTTATCTCACGGCTGAAACAGACATTATGTGATCATTTCATGGCGGAACTCCCCCACATCTTCTTCCTTTAACAAAAAGAAAAAAAATCAGCTGCAAAGAGGGCTTGGCTTGGCCTGAGGCCATGGCATCTATGCTTGTGGGTGTCCTTTCTCCCCCACATCCTATTCTGATTCAGACTAGAGCTCTCTCCAATCACAGGTTGGAAATAAAATAAAATGAAATAAAATAAAGTAAAATCAAATAAAATTAACAAATCAAAGAGATTAAGATAGATTCATGCTCTGTCCTGAAAGGTAGTTTAGTCCTCACTTTGACTATATTCTTCTTTCCAGATGGCACTTCCAGATGATGTTTTTATTATACAATCACTTTGCTCTGTTCATGCAATTTGTGTGTGTGTGTCAGGGGGAAGGTAATGTCCAGATCACGCAATATTCCATTTCCACAGTGCCACCAACCTTCTCTGCTACTTCCTTCATAATTACAGAAGGAAGGATAGAATAGCCACATCAGGGATTTCGACAGGTGATGCTCCATACCATCTGTTTGGAACAGCCCTAAGGTCTTCTGCTCACTTGACGCTTTCAGATGGGATGGGCAACTGCCAGGGGCTAGGAGAGCACATTGATTCTTTGTGGGATCTTGGAAGTTTGCACCCCACTGTTTCCCTCCCTGCACCCTCCTCAAAATTTTGGGGGCCTAACCTCCCTCCAGTTTATGGAGCTGGAGACACAGAGATTCTTTGGCCACAGAGAGTCCATACTTTGGTCACCTAGATTTAACAAATCTAACATAATCTACCATGCATAATCTAACTGATCTAACTAATCTAACATATATAACATACTCTATGAACAGTCCCAGACAAGGCTTTTATCATACCCTCCTTGTAATTCATTCCAGTAATTAGTTGCAGTTATACTTCCTAGCTTCCAATAGTAGCTAACTGCCTTTATTGTTTTGCGTTAAAAGTAACTATTTGCTTTCCCATTTTGCAAATGTAACCAAAATAGATAATTTTTGGTATAAATATTTTGAGTGCTACAAGCTACTCTCCTGTGGTACAAAACTCCTTCTATCCACTTTACTGTTACCGCAGCACAGACAATAAAGAATGAAGTAGCAGCATGAGCCAGCATTTGAACACTATGATATTTCTTCTCCATCATCAAATTGGGCCAAATCTTTGTAATTTGGAAGCAACCAAGAAGTAATACTCACCCTGCAAAGTGTTGTTGTTGTTGTTACCCTGTTGTTGTTGATATGCTTTGAAGTTATTTGCAGCATACAGCAACTCTAAAGCAAACCAAGGGTCAAAATACCTTATAAGCACTAGACCTCATTTAATCTTGGGAGCTAAGCAGGCTCAGCCCTAGTTACTACTTGGATGGGAGACTGCCAATGAATATCAGGTGCTGTAGGCTATATTTCAGAGGAAGGAACTGGCACAAACACCTCTGAGTATTCCTTGCCTAAGAAAAACCTATGAAATGCATGGAGTTGCCATAAGTTGACAGGCAACTTGAGGGCGCACACACACGGCTAACCTATCACAAGGTTCTCTTAGCAAGATTTATTCAGAGGGGGGTTTGCCTTTGCCTCCCTCTGAGGCTGAGAGAGTGTGACCTGCCTAAGGTTACGCTGTGGATTTCCACAGCCAAGCAGAAATTTGAACCCTGTTGTCCAGAGTCATAGTACAATGCTTGAACCACTACCTCATGCTGTTATCCCTCCTTAAATTAAAAATTGTAATGTAATTTACACCAAATACATGTAGTTAGTTACTTCCAAACTCTACCTATTCACTGAGTCTTATAGGACTTTAGAAGATGTCATCCTCTACTCCCAACCATCACTTGTTTTTCTATTGCTTTTTCCATCTTTTAGTCTTACTATGAAAAAGGTCATTGTAGCAGCACAGAGCATTCTGTTTGCTAGCAAGAAAATTATGCCTTCCTCTTCAGTCCCTCTCAGTCTCCCTCCTTTGTCTCAACATTTCATTCCTTTGCAGAACCATGACCATCCTCTGTGAGAGCTGCAGCAAGCCAGTCAAGAGGACAGAGAGCTGCATCTTGAGATGTCCTGCTGCTACGTCTGTCTCCAGAAGGGAGCTTAGGACCCCAAAGCCCTTCAGGTGAGAAATCTACCTTGTGCTCTCTCTCTTTCCTTCCCTGGTCTAATTTCTCTTAACTTTCTTAGAGCACAAAGCCTTCTTGGGACAACAGATTAGCTGCAACTTTTACATTGGTCTAGCGAGGTCAAGCTCAGGACAGAAAAAATATATTCAACTATCTCAGCCCTAAACCCACCAGAGTTTTGGCTTCATTTCATAACAATCTGTTATGGCAACTGCTCATTGCCTGCTATCCCAACCAGAGAAACTACATTTAAAACAATACAGCACCACCCTCACTGGACAACATACAATATCTTTCATGGCAAGTATGAATAAAATTATGCTGTAAGAGCCTCTTACTTCCAAACTAACATCCCAAGATTTCTGCTCTGACCAGGTTTTGATGGCCAGTGCATAAATACTATTAATTCGCAGCTGTTTTTTAGGGCTAGCACAGCTGCAAAAACAGCTGGAAAGCAATTGCTTCCTCTGTTGGGAAAAGACATTAAACCTTAGATGCCAAGAGGAGAGCACAGAGCAAACTGAAGTGGTCCAGCCAAGCCAGGCTTTTTACCTGTGGCAATGCATCAGCCAGCAAAGGCTGGCCTGGTGCGGCTAACAAATGAATCACTCGATGGCAAAGGCTTGCATGGGCAGATTGAGGCTGGGAAGCACGCCATCTCCAGGTTGCACATTAAATGAGCATTTCAGTTTGAGTCATAATGTGGAGGTTGCAAGATATCCTCTCCTCCTTGCAAGCTTTCACAAACTGGCTGAAATAACATCTGCTGAAGGATGATATGATCCTCATTTCAACCTCTCAAGTTGTTTTAAGAAGACTTCTAGACAGTTCAGCTCTTATCTGCATGGAAAATGATCTGGCCATTAATAATAATAAATCAAAAGGAGTAATCTTTGGCAGAAAGAGAAAGAAAATACACAATTGGCCCTTCACATTTGCTAGGGTTAGGGGGCACAGGATCCTTGCAAAAGTGGGAAAATTACAAATATCAAAGTGTGTGTATGTGTGTGTTTGAGGTGTGCATGACAGAGGGAACAGACACTCAGGGTCCAAATCAGATTAGGGAAAGGAGAGGGAAAAGAAAGTGGGTCATCATGGTGGTCTTATAATTCCTCTTGCTAGCCTATCTCCTTCCTTGAGTGTTGGGAGCATTGGGAGAGGGTTTGTGTGCTGAGAAATTGGCTGTCCTTAGCTTGCCAGGCAGTGGTTGATGGAGAAAGCAGTGGAGAACCAGAAGCAGGTTTTAAAAGAACTGTGTGGCCTGATCAGAGCCACCGAGAGGGAAGGCTCCCCTGCAAAAGAGGTGCTGGGAGGGGGGGAGTTGGAGAAACTCACAAATAATCCAATCTGTGAAAGTTAAACCCATGGCTGTGGAGACCAACTGTAGATGGTTTATCAGTTCTAAAGAGTTAGAGCAAGTAAAATCTATCTTGGTATTACTTTCTCATGCTCAGGTTCCTGGGCATTATAAATAAGGAAAAATGAAATGAAAACCATTGCCAGTTTGCAATCCTTAAATAGATTATTAAATTATAGGTACCCAGACTCTTCACGCATTATTGTAAACATCTTTAGAGTAAAAGTGATACCAATGCTAACTTTTGGTGCTGAAATTCAGGGCTTTGTACATCTCTCAAAATTTGTAAACAAACAATTTCTGCACACTATTTTAGAGGTTTCAGAATCTACTCTAGCCTATTTAGTAACAGCAGAACTGGGTATGATAACAATGCTGGATTAATATACGTTAGGATGATAAACTTATAACTTAGAATAAATAACTTAACAGAAGAAAGGCTTTCTTAAATATGTCTGGAGGAACAAAATTTTTAGCAATAGAAACTTTTAAATATATTACTGAACTTTGGATTTTCTGCTCAGGCATTGAATCCAAGGTTGTCTGACTTTAAAAAGATCTTTTAAAAAAGAGTCTCTGATGTGGGTGCACAAACTGATACAGTAGCACTAACAACTGTTGGAACTGCAAAATGATTAGTTAGTGAAATGTGAGCATATAGTGAATGGTTAACAAGTGAAATGTGAGCTTAAATTTTAAAAAATATCTGATAGTTCCCCTGTCTGTGGAATCACACAAAGCCTTTACAGATTTTAAGCTTTGAACAAGTGGATACTATGATGAAATGGTGAAGATTCCATGATATCCCAGTACAAGATAGGTTTTATATCTGTGGATAGCCAGTGTCAGAAGATTTGGCCCATTACGTCAGATATATATCAATATAAGAGAAAGGTATTTAGAGCCAATAATTTTAGAGAAATTTTAGAAAAAATAAAATTTTGGGGTGTAAAAGAGAAACTTACATTTTTTTATTACAATTGGCAAATCAAGATGTGATTCGAAGGATTGCTTCAATTGTGGCAAAGGCTATCAGATGCAGAGAAACATTTTTGATTTTGATTTTTGACTCACTTGTATTATAAGCAATGCATACGTAATGGGCTCCACAATGTTGTATGTGATAAGACCCAGTCCAAGGTGCTATAATCCTGCTGTAATTGTGATTTACCTGCCTTGTATGATAAAGCCCAGTGAGGTGATTGGGGACTACTGTGTGCATACCATGATCCTATGTGAGACTTCTAACAGCATAGTCCCAAGCGTGTTTACTCAAAAGTAGGTGATTCACATCAGTTGAACTTACACATTTGTGAGTGTATCTTGTTTTAGAGGAAAATCAAATGTTAGATCAGCACACATGATGATCTATGTTAAAGTTTACTACTGACTCAAACATAGTGGCGCCTTAACCATAGGCTCTTTCTCATTCACAACTACAGTGCTATATTCCATTTTAACCTCCATGGCTCCTGGGATTTGCAGTTTAGGGAAGGGTATTTAGCATTCTCAACCAGACAGCTCTACTGCCTTCTCAAACCACAAACCCTGAACTCCATAGGATGCAGCCGTGGCAGTTCACATGAAATTGTAGTGCTATAGCTTTATACTGCTAAAGGGCCCACCGTACATGCAACATCATTGCAACAATCTGAAAAGCCTGTTATGCCTGCTAAATGGATACTTAGCTTGGGGATTCAGGGAGCTCTAGTCCACAAAGTAACTTTTTCTATCTCCAGTCCCATATCTTAGTCAGCCCAGGCATCCAATAAAAAACAAATGTTTTCATCCTTGGTACATTACTGGTATAAGCTCCTCTCTCTTCCCTAGTACTTCAGATAAAATGATAGCACAAAGCTGTAATTCCAAATTAACGAAATAGAGATACATTCCTACTAAGTTCAGAGGGATTTGTGTCTAAATCAACATATTTAGGATGTGTTGTAAAGGTTGTTCTGTAAGGGGTACGCTGGGGTTATGTCAGACACGTATGGATGGACAGCCCCCTAGTGACCATCATGGAGGAAACCCTCAGGGGCACAAAGTTGACTGGTACATCAAATTTCTGCCCTTTCTTTTTATTTATCACGGACACCACTACCACTAATTATTTATAATATACCTCAGATATATTAGGCATTGGATTTGCTCCAGATATATTAGGCATTGGATATACAACAAAGTGCCAGAGTCTCTGCCCACAAATTAACAATTGAAATGAATTCTATCCAGAGCCGGATGGAGCTTGAAAAAGTTAGTATTTTTGAACTGCAACACACAGAATCCTCCCAGCTAGCAAGATTCTGGATATTGCAGTTTAAAAAAATATCTCCAAGTTCTGTCTCATCTATAACCTAGTAAAGTGCTTAGGCTTACTTCAGTGGAGGGGAATCAGTGCGATGTGCTGACCATCTAAGCACATAAGGAGAGCTCTACAGGATCAGACCAAAGGAATTTCTAGTCCAGCATTCTGTTTACAAAAGGACCGATCAGCCGTCAGTCAGAAGGATACAAACAGAACATGAACACACATCAGTACTGTCCCCACTTGTATGGGCAACTGGTGCTCAGAGGCATGCTGCCTCTGATACTGGAAGTAATGTACAGCTGTCATCACAAGTTTTCACCTTAACCTTTATGAATTTATCTAATCCTCTTTAAAGCTGCGCAAGCTGTTGGCCATAATTACATGTTGTAAAGGCAAATTCCACAACGTGGCTATGCGCTGTATAAAGAGCTACTTCACTGTATCTGTCCTGAATCTTTTTCTGAGTCTTGCAATACTTTATGCATGTTTAATTATGCCTCCCTTTACACAGAGAATCTGTGTGGTTTAGTGGTCTGAGTATTGGACAGGGACTCTGGGAGAATCCTAGCTTGGTGGTGGGGAATCCTCTGGGTGAACTTGGGCAAGTCACAGGCCATTTCCACACGAGCCTGTTATAGTGAGATGATTGCACTTTCAACATCCTCTGGAATCCTGGGGTTTGCAGTTTCGGGAGGGGCTCGTGCGGAAATGGCCACAGTCTCTCAGCTTCAGAGGAAAGCAATGTCAAACCCACTCTGAACAAATCTTGACATGATAAGTTTACATCAGAAATGATTTAAAGTTACACAGTAAAAACAACAGTCCTTTACCCAACTTTTTCCCCTAAAGCTAAACATTATTAGATGCTGCAGCCTTTTCTTGTAAGGGAAGTTGTTTCAGTCTCTTGATGTTTGTTTGCCCTTTTCTGTTCCCTTCTCAGCCCTACAATATCCTTTTTTCAGTTATCAAAACTACACAGTGTTTCAAATGTGGTTGCACTATAGAATTGCATAGATTTACAATATGGTATTGGCAGTTTTATTTTCTAAATATGCCTAACACTGAATTTGCCATGCAAACACATGCAGGGTCAACTTCTTCATTCAGCTAGCCACCGAAACCACAACATTTGTTTGCTTGTCCTTTACCAGCCACTTTAATCCTATCAAAGTATATGTGAATCTGAGGATTCTGGACTTCATGTCCATCGCTTTTCTCTTGCTTATGCCGATCCACATTTGGAACTCCTGCTTTAATGCCCCTTCTCCCAGTTTGGAGAGATCATTTCAGAACTCTTGACCATCCATTTTTTGTTCTAACATCCCCAAACCATTTGGAGTTGCCAGAGAACATGGCCATCTCACTACTCGCCCATAACTTTCTACCATTTATGAATGTTAAATGGGCCAGCCCTTGTTTAGCCCTTTTGATCTGGTTCCTAGAAAGCTGAGCTCATTGTACATCACTAGTTTTTCTAACCCTGCAAGTTCTCAGCTCCACAAAATGGGAGTGCTGATTTGCGTCCCTCCAGCTTACATCCCCTTGTATAAATTAACGTTTCACATGGCTGCATAGTGGTTGTCATGGGAACCATCCCGTACAATACCGCAGCGCATACTGAAATTCCATGCTGAATGGTCCATTTCTGGCTGTACCAATCCTCTTGAATCCATCGGCTCCTTCCTCTCTTTCGATCTCTTTGTTGCCGTTGTTTCTTTATTGATTGCCTTTTTTATCTGAAGTCTTTCTGGAGTTCCCTTGCAAAGAGGAATCATGCACACACACAAAGAGTTTAGAGGTCTTGCATCAAATAGAAGTGTCTGCCTGCTAAAAGCAAAATGCCAACGGGGCCCTAGACAAGAACTGCTTTCTCCAGTTAAACTGAAGATGGCCAGACACCATGGAAGACGACCCTCTGAGTTTCTGTGATCATTCTAATGAGAACAATTTTTGCAATTTTTCTCAGTCTTTTGGGAAAGCTTTTCTTACCTTTATTCCCTCTGTTTCTTGCACCTCCTTAAAGGCAGGGGACCCTAGTTACCTTCTTTGCAGCCATCCCCTAATGTGTTTGGCCTTGCTTTGCATTCACTTTCTTCTTAACTAGTATTCCAGTCTCTTGCATACCAGCCCTTATTCCATGAAATAAACAAACTGTTACTATAACACAGACATATGAAAGTGTGACCCTGAAGCTTTATGAATTCCCTTGCTGCCTTTGCAGGCGCTGATCCCTGCACCCCCTCCTAATTTTTTGTGGCAAAAAAGCAGAGATAATGGTGAATTGCTTCTCCTGTGATTAAATAGGTCATAGCATCACACTGTTTAACCCAGAAAAACATTTTCCCCCAAAATCAGAAGTAGACATTTACGCGCGCGCGCGCACGCACACACACACATAATTTCTTGACATTTTGATCAATCCATGCAATCCAGGAAGAGCCTCAGGGATGAAAACTAATCCATGGACCTGTCTATGGCCATTTCCGCACTACGCTCTTATAGCGTGATTATTCCACTTTCAACATCCTATGGAATCCTGGGGTTTGCAGTTTAGGGAGGGGCTGGGCGGCCCCTTCCTAAACTGCAAACCCCAGGATTCCATAGGATGTTGAAAGTGGAATAATCACGCTATAAGAGCGTAGTGCGGAAATGACCCAAGTTGCCTGCTCCTTTTGTATCTGACTTGAGACCCTGTATTCTGCAAAAACAATATTTTCGGGGACGGGGGAGGACAGGCTTTCATTCCTAATTTCCCGAAAATTCAATAATATCCATCAGCAAGTACTTCTTGTTCATTCCGATTTATCAGGTACAAACAGTGGTGGGACAAAGGCTTGTATCTACCTATAAAAGCTCATATCAAGGTCAGGCATCCTCCTTAGGACCAGTGGATACTGGTATGCCAGCACAGGGAATTCTGGGAGTTGTAGTCCAAGAAATTCACTTTTCCAAGCTCTACTCAAGATCTCCCTTTCATGGCATTATTGACAGCCCTTCACAAAACTACAAATCCCAGGATCCCACAAAATAAAACTGTGGCAGTTAAACCATATCTTCTAACATTTCACAGATGCAAACCAGGACAGATCTGGTCAAGCAGCATCACAATGTGGTCAAGATGTCAAAAGTTATAAATGTGGAAAAACCTAGGCAAGCTAGGAGAGGCTGCTGCAGTTTACTTTTGCCTGGATTGACTGGAAAGGGTGAGATTCTGCTGTCTTCTCTCCTCTCCCCATCTCAACCTGGCTGAGTTAATAAAGAACAAACTGTTTTTGCACTTTAACTCAGTTTCCACAACTGAAATAAGCTGAGGACAAAGGGAGAAAATGGGAGGAAGAGACACAAACTAGGACATTTTAAAGGCAGCTAAGAAAGTGGGATGACAGAGGATTAATTTTGAGTGTCCCAGCCAAACTGGGACAGTTGGAGTGTATGTTAAAGTGGTATAATATTATAATTTTGCAGCATGAAAGAGACCTGAAGGTTCTTAACCTTCTACAGCAATACATTTCACTGTTCATTTCTATGCAGAGATGTGAAATGCCTGGGATTTTTGAAAAAATCAGTAAATGGATTTTTCCGCTCTCTGATTAAAAAACAAAGCAAAATAGGTCTTCAGATCTCTGTTCTGGCATAGAAGCAAAAGCAGGCAACCCAGAACAACTTGCTGAGGTTCATAAGGAGAAAATTCTTCCAAAGCACCAATTACTGACTGTGTTCAGATAGGAGGGGGTGAAGGAGCCCCTTGCCTGGGTGTCAAAATCATCAGAAAAACCTCACTAGATATGACCAAAGGCCTAGCTAGTCCAACATCCTGTTTCCTGCAGCAACCAAACCCAAAAGCCAGGCATGAGGACCATAGCCTATCTCTTCTTTCATTCTGCAGTAACTGGGGTTTACATACTCTCCAACATTTCAGAGATGAAACAGAGACACCTGTGGCCCAAGCAACATCAGAGCATGGCCAAAATGATAAATATTATTATTGAGTTAAAAAGACAAATCAAGAGAGGCTGTAGCAGTTTGCCTTTGCCTGAGCCTACTGGGAAGGGCAGTACTGATTCCCTTCCTCCCCTCTCTCCCCTGTTAATTGAATACAAATTGCTTTTACATTTTGAACTCAGTCTGCAGCAATTAAAATAAAGTGAGAAGAAAGGGAAGAAGGGAAAAAAGGAAAGAAAAAAGCAGGACATTTTAAAAGCAGCTGAAAAAGCGGGACAACAGAGGATTAATCTGGATGGCCAGAGGGTATGAGTTTCTTTTTCTTTTTCAGATTGCTTTTCTATAAAACCCAGCAACTGATGCTTGTCAAAGTGGTTCACAAAACATAGCTTAAATTGTACACATATAAAATCACAATCAAAATTAACATAAAAGCCAACATTTTGTTGAAAACACAGGATGCTTCCAGGCAGAGAATTCTTAACACTACCAATTAAAAGGCATTCTGCAGAGATTCTGTTTTCTCTTAAAAACTTCTCCCCATCCTCCTTTCTCTTTTACTCATAAGAGGGGGAAAGGCAGAAGCAATGGGGAAATGCAGGACGGTTACAAATTGAAGACAGTGTCTTCCGGCCCCCCTATAAAATGATGTGAACAAGGCGAGGCATTCATACAATAAAAATCCCATCTAGAGGCACCCAGTAAAAGAATAAAGCCAAAGTAAAGGAACTTCAGCAGCACTTAAATCAAAGCAGTGGTAAACACCAGTTAAAAAATCTGAGAGACTAGACATATGCGCAACACTGGAAAGAAAAGAAATATATTGGTATAGAAGAATGGAAGTTAAAAGTTCTGGATATGATAGAGATGGAAAAATTAGCATCTTCTTTGAAGAATAAATCTATCCAGAACTTTGAGAAAGAATGGAAAGGAGTATTGGATTGGGTAAGGATATAAATGTACAAGAAATCAAAGAAGAAATAATGTAATTGTTCTTCTACATCAATAATGTAATTGTTCTTCTCTCTGTAAGATGGAAACTATGACCATTTCCACACGGGACTGTTATAGTGCTATGATTCCACTTTCAACATCCTATGGAATCCTGGGGTTTGCAGTTTTGGGAGGGGCCGAAACTGCAAACCCCAGGATTCCATAGGATGTTGAAAGTGGAATCATAGCACTATAACAGTCCCGTGTGGAAATGACCTAAGTTTGTATGGAATGGAAATAAGCAATCTCAACTGGAAGATTTAAACATGGAAGTGTGTGGGCGAGTTATTTTCAAGATTAAACTTTTAATAAAAATTACTATAAAAAAACCCCCTGAGAGACTAAAAAGCCAAGGAGAATAAAACGGTATTTTTAACCTGCTGTCAGAAACCCACTATGAGTAGGCACTACACCAGTGCTACTCAAAGTGGTGGTCCAAGACCTGGTGCAGTTCCTTGAGCCACTGGGCACCAGTCCCTGGTGAATTTCCAGGAAAGAAACACTTGTGGCCAACAGGCCTAAATATGGTACCAGTCCTTGGCACATTGAAAGAAAAGAACTGCCAGTTCCTCATATCAGATAGCTTGGGAAACACAACACTGAGCAGTTCTTTCTGTGGAGAGCATTCCACCACTGAGATGCCAGCACTGGAAAGATCCTCTTCTTATGAGCCATGCATCTCATCACATTTGGCAGGGCCACCCAGAAGATGACCTTGGGTTCTCAACAGGTATATATGGGAGGAAGCAGTTCTTTGGGAAATGTTGTCCCAAGCCATTTAGGGCACTCCGCCTCAGATCCCAGAGGTAATATGTAGGCCTTGTGACTAATAACCACTAATGTAGTACTATCTTCCTTGAATTTGTCTAATCTTTTTTAAAGCCATCCAGCATGGAGCTCCTTCTCCAGGTACGTCTTAAATTACACAATCAGATTAAGTGATAGCATTGTTTATGCCTGAGAAAACAAACATAAGTATCTCTACTGTGACTGAGCTAATATAGCCCCTGTTCTTACACACAGAATGGTACTTCTGGTTGCAGTCCTTCCATTATTCCTGGAGAAGGGAGACTAGACACTTGCCAAGCCTCAGCCATGCCGCACCCTTCCAAGGGGTTTGGCAAAAGCAATAGAACAAATAAAATGAAACAAACACAGAGCAAAGGCAACTTTCCCAGTGCTTGCTTTAAATTTGTCCTCTGTCAAGTTTCTAGATGCTTCTCTGAAAACTGATTGGACAAAGAACCTCTCCTAATTATTCTGTTATTTTACCCACAGCATCACTGCATTAGTTCTTAATTAACTTGCCATCAGGCCAGACATGTGGCTGTACTGCTCATCAGCTTACAGGGCTGTTGGGTTAGATGAATTAGTAATATGAATAATGGCAGTGTGCCATTAACACATTCCCCCAAATCATGAATGGTCTGGAGATGGACTTGAGGGATGGATCCAGATCAGCTGTGATTTTGTTCCTGGGACCTTGGAGAGAAGAGAGTTCAAACACATAGACACTACTGGTTAAACAAACTATACTTTACTTACTACATGCAAGAAATACATTTTCCACCCAACAAACAAATGTAATCCTCTGCAAATCATCTATGGCAGAAGTTACAGCTAGAAGCTAGAAGTTCTAGATACACATTGGATTGCATTCTATTGGTTAGTCCCAACTAGACTAGACCCTTCAATCAGTAGATGAATAGTAAATCAATATATAGTTAAATCTAATATATTCAGTGGGTCTAGTTAGGGCTATGAGAGCAAGCATGGTATAGTGGTTTGAGTGTTAGACTATGGCCATTTCCACACGCGGCGAGGGAATCGCTCCCTGCCGCTACTCACCGGATCTTCTTTGGGTCTGGTCCGGTCTGGGCAAGGAGGAGCAGTGCGTGATCACAGATCCGCACTGCTCCGGTGTCCAAAATGGTGGCTTCCGGTTGGTTGTGGATCACGACCAACTGCTGAAGCTCGCCAGCCTAAAGCCCGCCCTCCGCAGTTCGCAGGCTCGTATTGGTGCGAGCCTGTGAATCTGCATTGGAGACCAGGCATGCAATGGCGTGCGCTGGCATTTTGAAAAACCTGAAAAATCAGTTTTTTCAAAAACACGCTGGAGGACCACTTGGGGTCACTCCAGAGCAGACTGAGGTGCGGATCTACATTAAGTAGTCCGGACCCAGTCCACTCCAAGGTGCAGATGTCCTCCGTGGAGGACACACTGCACTGTTTTTTTTTAACCCGTGCGGAAATAGCCTATGACTTTGGAGACCAGAGTTTGAATCCCTGCTTGGGCTGGATGACCCTGAGCAAGTCACATTATCTCAGCCTCATAGGAAGGCAAAGGCAAACCCCCTCTGAACAAATCTTGCCAAGAAATCTCTGTGATATATTCACCTTAGGGTGGTCGTAGGTCAGAAATAACTTACACCCTTTTCGCATTTAGGCTTCTTGCGCGAGCGGGGGAGGGCGGCTCGTGCAAGAAGCCTTCTCCGGGAGGCTGTCGCTTCCCCCCTCCTTCGTTCCGCATGCCAAGGAACCAGCGGGGAAGCGGCAGCCTCCTGGAGGCGGCGGCGGCGGCTTGCGCGTCCATCCCCCCCGCGCGTGCAAGAAAGGAGCCTGTCCCTTCCGCACCCCCCGCTCGCGCGAGAAGCAGGAGCCGCTCGCGCCGCCCCCCCGCACGCGCGCGAAGCGACAGTCGCGCCTGCCCCCCCCGCGCGCGCCAGGAGCGACAGACAGTCATGCGGGGAGGCGGAGGTGCGGGCTCCTTTCTCGCGCGCGCGGGGGGCGACGCGACTCCCTCTTCTCGCGCCCCCCCGCGCGCGCGAGAAGCGGGAGTCGCGTCGCCCCCGCGCGCGCACGAGAAAGGAGCCCGTTGCGCCGCCCCCCGTGCGCGCGAGAGAAGCGAAGGCAGTCGCACCCGCCCCCCGCGCGCGCACGCAAAGCGGGAGGCTGTCGCGAGCAGCCCTCCGCCCGTGCGAAGCAGGATGCTCTCGCATCCGCCGCGCTAGCTCCCCGCCTCGCCCCTTCCTTCCGCACGGGCGGAGGGAAGGAGGCGCGACCCGGCCGCCTCCCCGACACACCGCACTACAGGTGAGTGCGTGTGGGCGCCGGGAGCGTAGCGCGAGCGCGGGGTGATTTTCGCTTGAAAGCGAAAATCAAAAACCCCGCGCTCGCGCCGCTGCAGCCCCGTGAGAGCGCCGGAAGTGGGAGTGTGTCGTGCGGAGCGACGTTCCCACTCCCGCACGGCTCACGGGGCTCTTTCGCCCGGGAAAGCCCGTGCGAAAGTCACACAACAACAACAGGACTAAAAGAGAATTTAGGTCACTGTGTGTCAAAATCCTGGATCTGTCTCAAGAGCATTTTGTTGGCATCATTGACAACCTACAGCCATTGTAATGCTGCAGGGTCTACCTGGAGGACCACATGCCTGTTATTGCAGAATCTACCATTATATCCTGTGGCAGCAGATTCCATAGGTTGACAATGTACTATATGAAGGAGTATTTCTTTTTATCTATCTTGGTTCTCCCAGCATTCAGCTTCATTGCAGGGGTATACACTGGGATGAGAATGAATCACCAGGCAGAATCAATGTTAATGGCACTTTAGCCATGCTCAGATCAAAATATGGCTGTCCCTTGGTGCTTCCAGACAGGTGGCTTTTTGCTCTACCAGTCAAAAGGCATTGTGTACCTATTCCATCTTTTCCCCCTTAATGGATTTTTTTGTGGAAAGAAAAAAGACAAGATAAGTGACAGGAAAACACAGGAGGGTTAAAAGTGGAACATCTGGGCCCTCTGATTAAATTTTTGTGCATTGTGAAAGCTTATTGGTCCAATCAAAATATATTGCTTTTCCCATTTTATATTTTGCTGCCTTTGCAACCAATGAAACAGTGGTGAAGTACAGCATCGAATGGTAACTAACTTTTAACAGGAGTTGTTTTCAGGCAAGGTTTTTATTGTGCGATTGCCCTGCCTCATATGCCACAATAATATTTCCACTCAGTGTTATGGTTCACTACCCTTTACTTGGTTACAGAAACAGCAAAATATAAAATGGGCAAAGCAATATGTTCCAGTTGAACCAATCAGCTTTTGCATTTTACAAAATTAGCATTTTACAAAAACACAGGCAAGGAGGGTCAACGTCAAAAGAACAGCTGTTCTCCTATTACTGTACAGAAGTCCAGGACGGGAGAGGAGGAGGCTCTGTATTGCAACTGAAATGAAGTGGGACTTACTTCTGCGTAAACATGCCTAGGAGTAACTCTTAGCTATTAGTCAGGGTTGCAGTTAATAATAACTGTCTCTGCAACTTTTCAGTATGCAGGGCATTTAAAAAAACTTTTCATGGATAGCTTACAGCATGTAAGAAGGGTCATTAATACTGTTGTTTTATACCCCAAGGCCCTAAAGCTCATAAAGTATGGCTTGCTCAAGGCCATCCAATTAGCTCATAATAGCTGAGCAGAATTCAGGATTCCCAACCTAATAAGAAATGATTGCAAAGTGAGTCCTGTCTCTGAGCACACTGCTTAAACACCTCTATGTGAAAACGGTTCCACAAAAGTGTGTAACAGCTGAAAAGTTGTCTCCCATATGGATAAGCCCAGTTGTGTGATATGTCTATATGCTAGCCATTGAGTGTTAGGAAAATATGACATTAGTCTTACCGTAATATTTGCCATCTTGGCTTTCTAGAGGTTTTGAACTACAACTGGGCTGATGTGGGGACAGGCAGTATAAATTACTGGGGCCCAGAGGTCGAGAAGGGAGACTGAAGCCCGATTATATTGCATATTCTTTTGTCTTTGGGTCAGAATGCCCCCCAATCTCCGCTTTTTTTTTTAATCTAATAAGTGTAGGCTTACCCTCCAATATTTCACAGATGAAAATCAGGACACATGGGACCAAGCAATGCTACTGTGATCAAGCTGACAAATGTTTTTAGTTAAGAAGAACACACCAGCTAGAAGAGGCTGCAGTTTGCTTTTGCCTGAGCCTACTGGAAAGAGCAAGGTTCTTCCCCTCCCTTTCTGTTCTCCTTGTTGAGGAGTACAAACTGCTTCTGTATTTTGAACTGAGTTTTCAGCAGCTGAATTAAGCTGAGGATGAAGGGAACAAGTGGAAGGAGGAGAGAGAAACTGGAACATTTTTAAAGGAGCTGAAAAAGTAGGAAAACAGGAAATTAATCGGGACTGTCTCTGCTAAATGAGACAGTTGGAGGGTATGTAAAAGTGGGTGCCAGCTGCGCTCACAATATAGCAACCCCTGGACATTTGGTATTTAGCAAAACGGACACAAATTACATATCAAATGCTGACGCCTGCTGTTCCTGCTCTCAGCTTATAGGCCCAGGAAACTGAAGTAAGTAGTGCACGAAGCTGGGCTATATAAAATCTACCTCAAAGAACATTTTGTGAGAGTTCTGGGCTCCCAAAAGATCTCTAACCTTGTAGGAGTTGGAAACTCTCACCTGAGATCCTCCTCTTACAAGTGTGGGGGACAGATCTCGGCCTGACCCCTCTTTTCCTGTACTTAGGGTAAGGGAGAGGAATCTTAGAGCAAGAGCACAGCCTTGAAAGGTGGGTGGTGCATATGTCTGTCCCCTTATTCATTAGACTTGCTGTTTTTCATCTGACTGGCATCCTCTGGGCAACTGTGGTCGGTGCTTAATGTATCATGCTGACTATCATCAGGGGGCTGGCTTTTGTAACATCCCTGTCCCTTCTATGGCCATTTCCGCACTAGCCTGTTATAGCGCGATGATTGCACTTTCAACATCCTCTGGAATCCTGGGGTTTGCAGTTTCGGGAGGGGCCAGATGGCCCCTCCCGAAACTGCAAACCCCAGGATTCCAGAGGATGTTGAAAGTGCAATCATCGCGCTATAACAGGCTAGTGCGGAAATGGCCTATGTCATCACAAGGGGTTGTCCTCAGTTCTCAGGTTTTGGCCCTAAAATCTCAGGCTAAGGATTGTCCTGCCTTGGCAACCCTAATTGTGGTACTTGAGGCACGCTTTATATAGATCTGCTTCATGTGTATAGGACAATCATGAGCTAGCCTGAGACAGAGAGGGTTGTCCCCTATTGCTGTTTGAAAAACTTGACAACTCTAGATGAGGATCCTGAAAAAAAACCCACTAAGGCTATTTCTGCACTGCAATGTTACAGTGCTATCATTCCATTTTAACACCCTGTGGAATCCTGGAACTTGTAGTTTACTGAGGCCCAAGAGCTCTCTGGCTGAGAATTTTAAATGCCCTTCCCTGAACTGCAAATCCCAGGAGTCCACAGGATGTTGAAAGTGGAATAATAGCACTATAACTGTGTAGTGCAGAAATGGTCTAACACATGAAGGTCCTTTCAGTGTCTCTGACTACAATTCCTATTATCTCTGTCTTGAACTTGGAAGTCATGAGTTCCAGTAGTACATCATCATATCGTCACCTTGGCAAGTTAGAGTTTTTTTTGGTAACAAGAATGTAACACAGGCACATATTAAAAGTGACATGAATTGAATGCATTTGCACATTGCCTTCCTTTGCCCCACAATCCCAGAAAAGGAGCACGTCAGGAAGAAAGCTGGATTAGAACTCATCTCCTCAACTCCTAGTTTTCTATGTGCATGTTGATTCATTGGTTGTATGAAAAGGATAACCCACAATGAGATTTACCATCTCAGTGGAACTGAAAGTCCTGCTTACCTAACATGGTTTCACACAGGCGTTTTGGGCCCACTGTGTGCTTGAAAGCTGGTGAAATTGCCTCTTCAGAGAAGAATCACTTACGTAGGGAAGAGGCTTTTATTTTCAGCCAAGGCTCCTGCTGTGCCATTCATTCAGCCTTAAGTTATAAAACAACTCAGGAATGGATGCTGTTCACACCTCCGAAATGGTCTTGTGTGAAGCTCGATTCTCATATTCACTGAAAAGGTTGAGTTGTCACAGGAATATTTTATCTAATTTGTTACCCCGTGTGGGGGAACAATTCACTGCAACATATGGTGAATTATTTAACACATAAAGGGCCTTGTTCAGTTTTGAAGCCTTGCTCCTAAAATGGAATATTCCAGCATGCACAACATAGGGATATATTCATAAAAGACAAGGCTGGCACAGCAGTTAGATGGACTGCCTCAGACAGTAGAGGCTATGTGGCTGGGAGAGCCAAGAAGGTGGTGGAAAACAGAGCATTGTGTACAATATGACCTGTTTTGCACACACACATATACACCTCCAGCCTGGCCTGCTGTTTTAAAGTGTTCTTGTTGGGCTAAAATTCAATTACCCATCCATTTTGGTTCAGAAATAATCTTACTCTTTGCCTCAAGTAGCAGAACTTTGACCATCCCTGGTAAGAGATATTGTCTGTAGAACAATATTTTTTCTATCAGGTCACTAGTTTAGTAGATGGTGAGGATGCCGTGGATGTCACTTATCTGGATTTCAGCAAAGCATCTGATAACATCTTCCATATTTTTATTAGCAGATTGATTAAGTGTGGAATAGATGGTGACACTGTCAGATGGATCCATAATTGGCTAGAAAGTTGCGCTCAAACATTCATCATCAACGGCTACACTTCAAACCGGAAGGAAGTCTTGAGTGGATCCCTTAGGGTTCTATCCTAGGGTCATTACTCTTCAATGTTTTTATTAATGACTTAGATAATGGAGTGGAGGAAATCCTTATCAAGTTTGCAGATGACACAAAATTGGGATGGGCGGTTGACACATTGGAAACTAAGAACAGAATTCAAAAGGACCCAGATAAACTATAAAATTGGGCAGAAATTAACAAAATGATATCCAACAGAAACAAATGCAAAATTCTACATTAGACCACAAAAACCAAACGCACTGGTATAGGATAGCTCAGCAGTACTACTTAAGAAAAGGACCTTGGGATTATTGTTGATCATAAACCTGAGCCAACAGAGAGATGCTGCAGCAAAAAAGGCAAATGCTATTTTAGCTTGATTTAATAGAAGTGTAGTTTCCAAGTTGAAAGAAGTAATAATCCTGCTGTATTCTGCACTAGTCAGGTTTCATCTGGAGTATTGTGTTCAGTTCTGGGTGCCTAATTTTAAGAAGGTCATAGAAAAGTTGGAACAGATTAAGAGAAGGGCAACAAGGATGATAAAAGGTATGGAGAATAAAACTGATGAACAAAAGTTGAAGGAGCTGGGCGTCCCGAGCTTGGTGAAGAGAAGACTGAGGGGTGAAATGATTGAATTCTTTAAATACCTCAAGGGCTGTCACAGAGAGGAGGGGGCATGTCTGTTCTCTGCTGTCCCAGAGGCTAGAACATGGTTTAATGGCTTGAAGCTATAGGAGAGTAGATTTCGATTGCTCATTAGAAGGAACTTCTTGACCGTAACAATGGAGTTTCTTTCTCTGGATGTCTTCAAAAGAGGCTGGACAGCTACCTGCTGGAAATGCTGTAGCTGGAGATTTTCGATTGAGCAGGTAATTGGACTTGATGGTGCATGAGGCCCCTTCCAACTTTATGAGCCTAAGATTCTAGGAAACTGAGGTCACAGTTTTTTACTTAGACAAAATGAACGTGTAGGTTTATTCTTTGCACATAGACAGAGAACACTCCCACATTCCTTCCTGCAAGTTCCTTGGGTTGTCTTTCCAGTCTGTTTCTGAAGATTCATTCAGCCTTGCTGAAGAACAGAAAGGCAGCACAATCTTTTTTTAAGGTGGAAAAGTTGTCACCTTGACTTCTTACATAATGATGTGCGAAAGCCACTTCACCACACAAATTTCCATGTTACTTAACATATCATATTTTTAAAAAACCAGCATGATTAAGAGCTGGATGATTTCAAGAAATCTTTGCAATCTTTTCTTGAGGCTTTCGTTCCACAAGAAAGTCATGGTATTTGAAAACTGTGGATAGTAATTGTTATCAGACAGAGCTTGGAAAGGTTTCTTTTCGAACTGCCGTTCCTACAGTCCTCCAGCCCTGATAGGCAATGATCATGTTGGTAGAGATATTCTAGGAGTTGTTGTCCAAAAAACAATCTTTCCAGGCTCTTTGTGGCACTGGGGGAAGTGTTTTAAGGGAGTGGGATTGCTACGAGAAAGTTATTCAGTCGACTCATTCTTTGAACTCCTGATCCGTGCAGGTCAACTAAAGGTGCTTCTAAAGCTCGACGGGATCAGATTAATGCTGAGCTGCAGACTCTTCGCTCCCTTCTGCCCATCTCGGAGCAAGAGAAGGAACGGCTTTCATATCTTCACACCATGGCTCTGGTCTGTTTCCATATGCGAGAGACTCAGCTTTTTCCTCCAGGTAAAAACCAAGCTTTTTGCTATAACTGCTCCAATTAATGCTGACTTTGACAATGCCAAGGATTTCAAAATATGCTGTGGCCCTCACAAAGGACATTTGATCAGCTGCTAGATCAAATGCTCCCATTGAATACAGGCCCTTAAGGTTTGCCGTACCATTAGAAATGGTAAGGTAAGCACATAAAGAGACAGATGCCAGGATGCAGGAAGTGGCAATGAAGTTTTGGAGCATGGCAGAGCTGTGCATGCCAGGTGACTTCCACTGTACCCCCAAACTACCCACTGTACCGTCTTCTGTCTTTGGGTGCAGTGAAGATCAACGTTGTTGTTGTGTACCTTGAACACATTTCTGACTTACAGTGACTGTAAGGCAATCCTATCAGAAAGTCAGGACTTCTTTCGAGTTTGTCATTGCCTTCCTCTGAGGCTGAGAGAGTATGACTTGCCTAAGGTCACCCAGTGGGTTTCCATGGCTGAGCGGGGCTTCTAACCTTGGTCTCCTAGAGTCCTAGTCCAACACTCAAATCACTACACTATACTGACTCATAAAGAACACAGTATCATTCCTAATACAGAAATTAGATTCAGCTCCCAGACTTGTTGACTTTTTGTACACCAAAATGGAAGGTGGCACTAAACATGACAAAGGTAGAACTTTCCAGACTTTTCATGTTGGTGGCACACTTTTTAGACATGCATCATTTTGCGGCATAGTAATTTCAGTATTACTAGCAAACCGAAGGTTAAACTAACTCCCTGTAAGAGATACGGACACATACATAAATAGTAACAAAAAAAAAAGGTATGGGGACACAACATATCTCATGAAAACCTTTCATAGATTTTTAAAAATATGTGATTTATAAATAATAACACACATTTCCAAGATTCTAGGCGACACATCTACACGTCAGGCAACACACTAATGTGTTGTGGCACACTGTTTGGAAAGCCCTTGGCTAGTCCCACATGTCCTATACAGGCTTTGTACACTGTTCACAGTGCTGACTTTTCTCTTGCTAAGCTTTATGGTTCAGGATTGTACACAGAAACCTATAGACAGAAACCATCATGCATTAGGGGGAAGGGATGAGAACTTATTTGTGTGCTCATAACAAGTTGCAAAGCTCCCTCATTCCACTCCTCATTTAAAACTATATTGAGAAATATATGGGACAGTAGCTTACCTCACAAACAGAGTTATTATGTTTATAAGAACGTGAGCAACAGTCAGTCCTGCTCCATTCACAGGGTCTAGCAGAGAAATAAAACAGGCGTAGATTTCTTTTTAAAAGACATATGAGGAGTTTTACTTACAAATACTAGGTTTCATAATGTCTCATGGTAAGACAGTCTGTATCGTATGTTCTTCAAACACAGAGGAAAGAGAAAGAATTGTAGACTACAAAATGGAGGATGAACAAACTCAGACTAACTGGAAACTACGGTAATTGATACAGGAGGAGGGGCTATGGTATGTGGCTAAGACCAACGAAACGATAGGAGTGCATGCATCCCTAAACTTCTAACCACACAAATAGCAACTACTGAGCGTAGTCATGCTAAGGTTGCTAACTCTAACAAACTATTCCAGAAGGCAGAATCTGGAGAGCCCACCTCTTTTCTTTCTAGTGTAAGAACAGGGAAGATGTTGAGGAAATAGTCTTGCTGTTCCTGGTCAAAAAGTTTGAATTTTTCTAGCTGTGATGATTGCGACTGTGGAACCAGTGATGACAAAAGAGGAGGCAACTTCCTGAGTCCCACTATTATGAAACCAATTATTTACAAATCCCAGATGCAAAGCCTTGCATCCTTTCCCTAGCCCTTGAGCCTGGAATAACAACAATGGCCCAGGGACAATTGGGTACCACACCCTTCTCCAAGAACTCCACAGTCCATTGAGTCAGCAGGCCAATTCCAGCAGTGTGCTTGGCAGGAGCTCCTAGGGAGATGGGAGAAGGCTAAACTCCAGGCCAAAGGTTTGTCCTTTAAGGCTTCCTTCTTTATAGGAAGGGATGGAGTCTGAGACGGAGCTTCTGGACTGAACCACACAAAGAATCTACTCTCAGACCCTGCTGGAAGAAGTTGCTAATTCAAGTTCTCACGGGTCTCATTCTTCACATCTGAATATGACACCAAAAGCCAGAGCTTGAAAAATGTAGGTTTTTGTGTTGTTGTTGCTGTTGTTATGTACTTTCAAGTCATTTCTCACTAAGCTGAACCTAAGGTGAACATATAATGAAGTTTTCTAGGGCTGAGAGTGTGCGACACACCTAGGGTCACCCAGTAGATTTCCATGGCTGAGCAGGGAACTAACTGAACCATCACCTGCAGGGGTGTAGTCCAGTGCTCAATCCACTATACAATGCTGGCTCTCTGTTTGTGTTGCAGCTCCCCGAATCCCAGTGGCCATGCTGGCTGAGGGATTATGGGGAGGCTGTAGTCTTTAAAAAGTATTTTTTCCCCCTAAGCCTTTCACCTACTCAGTCAGAACTGTATTAAGAGTTTCCACTAATAGCCAAAGTAACAGCAAGGTGGGTGTAACCGGGGGGGGGAGCTGCTGTCAAACAAATTGGGATGGAGTTGCTGCTGGCAGTCTGTCATTTAGTTCTCTCCCTCCCTCTCTCTCTCTCTCTCTCTCTCTGTGGTGGCTAATTTTCCCTGCTCTTCTCACTCTAACCTCCTCAACAAAATTAGCTACTAAGCAGAGAAGTAAGGAGTAGTTTAAAAACAGCTCAGATTTTAGAGCTGGACCTTAGAGATCAGCTGGTCCAACTTTCTGTTCAGCGCAGGAATCTTGCATTTATAGCTTTGTTGAAGGATGGTCACTTAATTGCTGCCTAAATGTTGATAAGGAATGTCTGTCTGTCTGTCTGTCTGTCTGTCTGTCTTATATGCCACCTTTCTCCTAGAGTGGGATCCAAGGCAGCTCACAAAAAGAATCACTAAAACAAAACAATACAATTATTTAAACAATTTTTTTTAAAAAATAATCATATTAAAATAGTATAAAATCATTATAAGGCATACAAAAGAAGCCTCCCTGTAAGCAATTACACACTAAACACCTGCTTAAACAGAAAAGTCTTTGACTGCTGGAGAATGCAGAGCAGGGAGATGATTTTTTCTAGTCTTCCGTGGAAGGGAAATCAAAAAGATGGGAGCAGCCACTGAGAAGAGCCTTCACCAAACAAGCCTGTGATGGCTGGACCAAGAGAAAACTTGCACCCCACCCCCCACTGGACCTTAAGATTATGGCAGGTTTGTATAGGGAGTTATGATCTTTCAAGTAGTCTGGACCTAAACTGCATAGCACTTTCAACTGCAATGAATTGGTAGCCAGTTAAGTTATTCTAACAAGGGAATTAGATGCTCTCTGTAACAGGTCCCAGTTAACATTCTGGCTGCTGCATTTAGACTCACTGGAGTTTCCAAACAGCTTCCAAAGGCAACCTAACAGAGAGTGTGTTACAGTAGTCCAAATGGGATGCAATCAAGGTATGTGTTACCATAGCTTTATCTGGCTTTTCATCATCGCCCAGGACAGTCTGTTTCACTGTTAAGCAGCTCTTATAATTTAGAAAAGTCTTGCTATATTTAGCCAGAATCTGTTCCCAAGACATTTTCATCTATTATTCTAGTCCTGCTTTCTGGAGCAAAAGACAAGAAGTCTGTTTCTCTTCTACATGATGACCTTTCAAACATTTGAAGAAAACTGGCATGCTTCCTTTGCATCTTCCTTTCTACAGGACAAACATACTCTTTCAAGTATTCCCCATGAAACTTGCCACCATTCTTCTAATCTCTCCTGGACATGCTTTGTTTTGTTAATTTTGTCCCTCAATGTTGTTGCCCAGAACTGGACGTGCTACTTCAGATGTGGTCTGTCCACCACAGAACAGAATGAATGTATTTCTTGTCACCTGCACACAATGCTTCTGTCAATGCAAGCTGAGGTCATTTCCACACTACACTATTATAGTGCTATTATTTCACTTTCAACATCCTATGGAATTCTGGAGTTTGCAGTTTAGGAAGAGGCATTTAGAATTTTCAGCTAGAGAGCTCTTTGGCTTCAATAAAATACAAACCTCAGAATTCCACAGGATGTTGAAAATGGAATAACAGCACTTTAATAATATAGTGCAGAAATGGCCTAAAACTCCATTCACTTTTTGAGCAATGATGTTTCACTACTGGCTTGCATTTAGCTTGTGATTATCTAGATCCTTTCCACACATACTTCAGCCAAGCCAAGTCTCTTCCATCTTACACTTGTACCTTTTATTTATCTTTTGTACCTGAATGCAGTACTTTACATTTATTTATGATGGATTTCATCTTGTTGTTTTCGGCCCAGTGCACTAGCCTGTCGTTTTCAATCTTGATTCTGTCTCTGTGTTAGCTATCTCCCCCACGCCCAGCTTTGTGTCATCTGCAAATGTGATAAGCATTTGATTCCTTTTTCTCTGCATGCTTGGCCATGATTCCTTCCAACTTTCTGTGCTGTCTAAGGTAGGAAGCCTCCAGAATTTCAACAGCCAGAGCCAGACGGACTCTCATGTGGTGAGCATAATGTATTAGTTGACTTGTGACTTGCCAGAAAATAATAATATAACAACAATAAAGGATTGATAACATTTATATCCCATATTTCTTCCTTTGACCTTAAAGGAGTATGCATAGGCTTCTTTGCTAGTGCCTTATGGCAAGACACACACTTATTTAGCTTCAGCAAACTTCCACCATCTTGTGTTTTCAACTGGGATGGTGCAAGAGGTTACCCCACTCAAGACCAGAGGGCTACCATTGTTGCTGCTTCTTGTTTTGCTGCTCTAGCAGCGCAAACAAAATGACTCACAAAGATCTCAGTCTGAGAGGCTCTCAGAATTGCACAATTGTGGATGAAGTGCACAAGCAGAATGCCTGCCATGTGGCAATTGCACAAGGGGGTTCCATGGTTACTTCATCCACAATACCTCACTCTAAGCAAGGGTCCTTCTGACTAGCATAGAGTTTTCCAATCAATCTGTAGAGCTCTGCTGGGTGTTTTCTTACTGCAGCCACTCAGAAGGAAAGCATCCATCTGGGCTTTTCAGAGAAGCCACCCAGTGCCTCACTTGGAGGACCTTCAGAATGAAGCAGTCATTTGGCAGGCATTGCAGCAGGCAGATGACAGCAGTTGCCTAGATGCATATCTAGCATAACCAGTGCCTCGAGCAAGTGTGGAAGATGTGCCCCTTCCTCCAGGGTTGCTTCCTCCTCCTCTGCCACTTCTGGCACTGCTTTTTGGCATCCCCTGGCAGTGGCACCTGGGACATATGTCCTACTTGCCCCACTCTAGATATGCCTCTTCAGCTGCCCCAAGAGCTGCAGCCAGTCAGGAAGCTGGAGCTAGTTGTGGGAGCAATGGGTGGCTGTTTGGGCAGGAGGTGGACAGATGTACAAGTATCCTGACTGCCTGACTGAAGCCAGGGTCTCATCCTGTTTCATAGGAGGATTGGTCTTGGCATTCAAATCACTGTGACTTTACATTTATATAGTGCTTTGGAGTGTTCAAAGCACTTCGCGTATGTTATTGAAATCGCTAGACACCTTTAGAAAGAGACCTCATTTTCATCACAACATTGGTTTGTTTGAATCCAGTCACCAGGGCATTTCACATATACATGCACACCCTCAGTTTGTATTTATGTCCACTTGCAAGGGCATCTGGCAGTTTGGGGTGGGTGGCTGAGTTTTAATCAAGAAAATAAATGATGTTTGTCTAACCTTCTTCACACGCTGTGTACCCAGTCTGACCCCATCTACCTCACCAATGCCTGCAATCAATCTTTTTTTAAATTGCAGGACATTCTGATAATGGATCGTCCTTACTGTGTCTAATTGCACCCTCACTTCTGTTGAAAGGAGGCTTAGACCAGGCAGTACTGAGCAACTACACTGTGTGCAACAGCTCGATTTCATCAGTCAACATGCATTATCCATCATGGTCTCATCTCCCCAAAGGTGTCTTTTGCCTGACAACATTTTCCCATCTTCCCTTTTACTTTTCAAATTTTCCTCCTGAGGATCAGTGCAGGAACTAGGATGCCTTTTCTTTTAATTTTTTCTGTCTGTCTTGCAGTGCCATTAGATCACATGGTAAAGTAGAGGAAGTAATGACCTTGATATTGTTCTTCCATAATTATGTTCCAAGGCAGGCATGTTCTGTTCTGCACAATGTATTGCTTGAAAAATGTTGTTCCCTTCCAGTCTCTAACGTAGAAGCTCTCTTGGCAGAAACAGTAAAGACTTAAATCAACTTCACTACATCTGATCCTGCAGGGAAAGGAATCTACTGTTAATGCCTTGATTTGCAAAACTGCCTAAGAAGCATGCTAGGGAAGTGACTATTAAAGAATAGTAGTCCATTTTGTTTCTGCAACTCAAGATGTACAGCTCAACTGCAGTACATAAAAATGATTTCTTTTTCTGAAGGCTCACAATTTAATTTACATAAAGGCTTAAGTGGGGATATAGAAGAGAGAATTGATGGGAGGGAAACAGTTGATCTGGGCCATCAGCAATTGTCCAATACTACCAGGTCAAAATGTTGGCCCTGTTCCATGCTTATTTTGGTCCGTCTGTCCACAGTTGTCTGCAGTTGTATAGAACTAACAAGAGATATATGCCAGCAAGTCATTTTTCCTTTGACCATGCACACAAAGCTATGTATATAGTACCAACGTACTGCTGTCTTGTTTTCCCAGATTCACTTGGTACCACGGGACCAGTCCCTCCTCTTGCCACTGCTGTTGGGTTGCTCCATCCAGAACTCCTGCTTTCCCTCCCAGGGTTCATCTTGGCTCTCACTGGAAATGGCAAACTGGCCTATGTCTCTGAAAATGTGTCCCACTTTCTTGGTTTTTCTGTGGTAAGCCAAGGATGTTTGTCTTTTGTAAGCCAAGGATATGGCAGCTTGAGTTTGCCTAGTTATCAGCATGCTCTTAGAGATTCAGTCTGACAGAAACATTGGGATGCTCAGTTCTGCTGTGAGACCAGTGACTCGTCCATTGTTGTAGCACCTAACATGGCAGCAACATCTCTCTCAGTGCTTTAGGAAGTGCTTCTCCCTACATATACCTTTCCCAAGAATTGAGGTCTGCTGAAAAGGCCCTCCTCTGTGTTCTACCAGTGGGGGCAACAGAATGGGGGCGGGGGGCCATGGGGTAAAGCATTCTAGTTTGTTGAAAACCCCGCATTTCAATACCTGACTGACACGCTGCTACTATCATTCCAGTGCCAAGTAATAACCTGGATTTTTACTAAAGCCTTTGTGGCCTAATTGAGTTAATCCTAATCTGCATATGTGCATGGTTTTAATTGTCTTAAACTATTTGAAATGGTTTTAACCTGTCATGGTTTAACTTCTCAAACTGTTTAATATGCATTTAGTCTATTTAGATTATGTTTACAGTTTTAAGTTGTTTTCATTTGGTTAAACTGATTTTATTGAACCCTGTCACGAGATCTTTCAATGATGTAAATATTTTTAAAAATGAAAAAATAAATAAATATGAGGTCTGCCTCAGCCCAGAATCTTTTTAACTGGAGATGCAAGTGATTGAGATTGGGTTCTTTTGCATACCCATACACATGCTTTACAAGTCAACATTGGCTTCTACCACTAAAATGTTTGAATGGAAAACCTCCAAGTATTGGTGGCATTGATGGCTGTAGTGCCCTCTTTGTAAATTAAACAGGACAGTCAACTTACAGCCCCTAAATCATGAGTGGACAACAGTGTCCCTCCAGATCTCTCATAAGCCCCACCCTGCATACCAGAAGTGAAAAATAATAGGGGTTGCAATCCAAAAACATTTATAGGACCACAGATGATTCCCACTTTGCCTTAAAACATTTTGAAATGATTCTGTAGGTCTGAAGTTTACCTTAGAAAGTCCCCAGCTTTCATAGTTACATTTTTGAAATGAAATAGGCACATATTTCTAACATAACCTCAGGCCTAAATAAGGTACCTATTATAAATTGTAGACAGTAAGTAAACTATTCCCTCAATTTTTTTTTTATTCTAGGTAGAACTTCTAGCTCATGGGGACTCCATCTTTGACCTCTTGAGCAGCTCAGCAAGCAAGGTCATGCAGGAGAAGCTCTGCTTTGCCCAGCAGCATCCAGGCACTGGTAAGGAAGGGCAAGGAGTCGGAAAAAGGTCTTTGCAGACAAGGAAGAGCTGATATGTCTGTGAAACTACATGGCCTCAGCTAGAAGGAATACCAAAGGAATAAATTAAGTCAACAATAAGCAGAGCCTCCATCATTTGTTCTCTTTTTCCTTCTAAAAATTATTTATTTTCAGATATCAATTGATTTCCAGGCAGTTTATAGTCTCATATAAATACAATAAAGATGAACAGCATCCATTAAAGCAACAATTAAAATCAACCAGCATATGTAAAATACTTGCGTGAACAACAACAACAACAACAAAAGGCTTTAACCTGGCATCTTTTTTAAAAGAGTAAATTTTATTAAACATTTTCTAATACAATAAAGAATCAGAATACATACATACAAAGACAAAAGAAACAAGAACAGAAGAAACGCACCACACCATTAAAATAAAAAAAATGAAACAACAACATCATACATATTAATTAAAAAATAACTACCATAAATTTAAAAAAAAGGATGGTATCCAGATTTTTCAGCACAGACTCTGAACGATTTATAAGGTAAAAAAACCTAAAAACCTTTCTCTTATCCAAGTATAGTTTTGGATACTTCCACTGCCACTTTGTCTCAATACTAATTACTAAATCCTCCGGTTGGGACGAGACTAATGCCAGAGATCTGAGTCTGGCAATTGTAGCAATCAGTCTCCAACCAAGACCATGAGGTAGGCAAGGGAAACTGCCCAGCAGGCTTTTGAAGGTGCCCAGAGCATAGAAGTGCCCATAGCCTCCACGAATTTGCTGCAGAATTGTGCTAAACAATTCAGCTACCTGAAATAGGACATGATCACAAAGGAGGAAGTTTAGACAACATCATCAACCATCCCTTGGTGAGCAAAGGGGAAAAGGCTTCTTTCCTCCTAGTTGCAATCTTAGCTACCTTGCCTCTTGAAAAAATAGTCTGTTAAGTAAGTAGATTCAAAATCAAGAAGCATACCCCAACTGTATAGGAATCACCCTCAAAGTGAAGTGTCTGAGAGGACTATGTATTTTTATTTCAGTTCTACAAAACTAAGAGCACAAGTTGTTGGATAGTTGCATTCAGGGTTCTGATCCTATTTCCATCCACCTTTACTTTTTTTCTCATCTGTTTTTAACTGCTTGAAGAATTGCATCTGTTATCCACTGAGGCTTCTCTTTCTTTTTTGCAGCAGAGAGTGTCTTTTTTCATTCTTCTCTGACAATGTCCTTGGCTTCAGTCCAGAGTTCTTCTGACTCCTGGTCAATTAGTCTTAATAATGCAAATCTATTTTTCCATTATCTTTAAATTCTACGGGGATGTTCTTCAGATTGTTATTTTGGCACAGTGGTTGGTTGAATGTTCTTCTCTACCTATTATTTAATTTTTTATGTGAGTAGATCATGGTCTCTTCCACAATCTGCTCCAGTCTTGTTTCCTCAGAGAGAATGGAGTTTCTCCATCTTCTGCTTTCAATTATGCAGTCTACAGTTCTCCCTCCACATTGATGGGTTTGACTCTTGCAGCTTTGCTTGGCTCCCTCCCCCATTCTCCCCCTCTTATTCCCTGGTGGGCCACAGGCAAGAGAGTGGAAAGGAGGGAAGATCTTCCCCCCCTTGTGCTCTTGTGTCCACTGCTGCTGGCACAATCGTCCCAGCAGTGAGTGAGACAGTGAAGGGGAGGAAAGATCTTTTCCTTCCCCTCGTGCTCTCCTGCCCACCTCTGTCAGCGGAATCGTGCAGGTGGCAGTTGGGAAAGTGCAAGGAGGGGAAGATCTTTTTCCCTGCTCTCTCTGGGTGCAAGGGAAAAGAGCTGCCCCCCCACATTCTCTTGCCCGCCACCCGCATGAGGAATAGTGGGCAGGAAAATGCAGGGAAGTGGGAGTGCTCATTGGGGGGAGTTATTTTCATTTTTTTTCACTTTCGTGAGGGTTCTGTGCCCCTAACCCCCGTGAATGTGGAGGGACTACTTATTTGATTTCTATATTGGCCATCAGGTGATGTCCATGTTCATAGTCACCTCTTTGGTTGCTTGAGGAATGTGTTTGCAATGAACAAACTGTAAGCCTTCCAAAATTCAGTCCTTCACACTCCTGCTTCATTTTTTGATCCTAAGCTAAATTTTCCTACAGTCTTTTATTCTGCTCTATATCCTACTTTTGCATTCCAATTGCCTATAATTAACAAGAAGTCCTGTTCTGGTGTGTGATCAATTTCCTCTTGGACTTATGCATAGAATCTTTCAGGTTCTTCTTCTCCTGCCTCTGTAGTTGGAGTTATGGTTATATTGATGGGTTTTCCCTCCTCTGTAGTTGGAGTTATGGTTGTATTGATGGGTTTTCCCTGAAGGTATTGACATTATCTGATCAGTCTTTACCTAGCAGCTATTTGGCACCTTTAGCTCCTCAACAAATGCCTGAGATGGGAAACCCCAACAACAGCACTGCCACCATCAGCATAGCCTCTTGCCTCACAGGAACATGCAGTCTCACCACAGCGGAAAGGTAGTGCCACGGTGAGGAAAATACAATATGTTGCTTTGAAATAATCTTTATCATCATCATCATCATCATCATCATCATCATCATCATCATCGCCATGCAGCTGCAGGTGGTAACAATCTGAGTACAATAGAAAAATAATGATAATTTGATGCTCTTCTCATTGATAATTCCTGAGGAGATGCAACTAAGTAGGAGTCTTGGCGGTTCAGTTTATCCTGTTCATTTCAGAGGAGGGGCTCAGCTCCCACCTAGCCTAGACTTGGGGGTGCTTGGGCCTCCCCTGCCCTTATATTTTGGGGTCCATGACTACTGGCCCATGGTCAAAGGGGGTAGGACCTATTCCACAGTGGAAGGATGTGAGGCACTTCCTCATCAGACTCAGTACACTGGCAGATTGCTACAGGAATACATGTTTCCTTAGGCCAGGAACAAGAAGTACGGTAAATAAGGGACAGGGCTCCTGTCCATTTAATGAAAGGATGAGCAAAGTGTGGCCTGCAGACTGAATGCAGTTCCCTGGGCTATATGCAACCCACAGGGCCAGTTTTGTAGCTCCCAGACCCTGCTAGGAGTTTTTTCCCCAAAAACAAATCCCATTTTTTTCCTCCAGAAAGCCCCAAAATGATTTTAAGGGTGTGAAGGGCATTTCCACTGTATTTGGAGCCCCTTAGCACTCTCAGGGTTCAAAACAAATTTTTGCAATTTTTTTTTTCAAATTAATTTTTTTGCCTCAAAATGATCCACAACACCCTCTAGTGGCCCAAGTTTCAAGCCCAAGACTATACATGAAATTTAGTTGCATACCATTTCTTCTCTCCATAAAACAACAACAACCAGAAACCAGCCATGGAAACTTCAGTCTTGAGCAGAAGCCCATGGAAAAGAGAGGGATATCCAACTCCTTTCCCTCTGGCCATTTTCCTGCTAAAAATTTCACATCCCTTGCTGCTCTTTGTTGAACAGGGGGACTAATCGACAAACTATTTCATATCCTAGTATCTTTTCCAAAAGATATTGTAAATACTGAGTACGGTAGCATTTTCCCCTCTTAAACACAGCCAAAATTTTGGCTCAGAAAGTGTTAATCCTCTCTGCTTCAAGCATTTCCCCAACTCCTTTCTAAAAAAAACCCAATGTCATGCTAAGTAAATGGCAAAATCTAAAGTCACAAAAGATTTAAGCAGGCACACCATACTGAAAATACTCAGTCTCTCTAAATCTAGGTCAACAATTTGAATATAACATGTTTCCTGAAAAGTTTCAAAATGGAGGTTAAGGGCTTTTGATGTTAACTAGAGTAAGAAAGAGAAATGGGAACAAGATTCATAGAAGGAGAGCAGAATGCCAACCAACTAACAAATATAATGGCTTCGTCTTGGGCCTTTAATACAACTTGATATGCCAAAACTAGCCAGTGAAGCTTTTCACAGCATGTAGTTCAATAAGAATGAGCTGATGCTTCCTAACTGCTGATAAAACCTCTGTTTTAAAAAGGCATAGCTACAGGGGGAGTTCAAAACATGTTTGTACTAAGTGGGGAAGATGTTTGGTAGATACACGTGCAGAGATTTGCAAACTGGTGTGATGGAAGAATCCTGGCATAATTCAAACATTGTAAAATATGCACTACATAAGGGATGCATATCTGCATGGTGCAGGGAGGGAACAATTTCTGATGCTTTTCTAAATGCCTGCTGAAAACCACTCAAAGAGACGGAAGGTGAATTTAGAGACTGAATGATGTTCTGCAAAGGCCTTCTCAATACTATTGGATGCCAGCTCTTAACAAGTCTTGTAAAAGGGAAAGTCATGAGAAGTTGCAAATTAATGTAACTTAACCCTTGTTGTTGTTGTTGTTGTTGTTGTTGTTGTTGTCAGGTGCCTTTGAATTGTCTCCAACCTATGGTGACCCTAAGACAAACCTATCATGGGATTTTCTGGGGTTGAGGGTGTGCGATGCACCCAAAGTCACCCAATGGATTTCCAGGGCCAAGCCAGGAACTGAACCTTGGTCTCCAGCATCATAGTTGTTACCATACCATACACCCCTACTCTGAGGGATGTGCTATTTTCATAATTTGGACATATTTTATGGTTGGAATACATATTTGAAAGTGTGCTGGCTGTAAGCATATGCCAGGTCAGAATGACTTCGGACATGATCAGGTCATAAGTTCAGAGAGGATTAGGCAGGAAAGCATGATGCTGATGGGCTTGTGATGATCCTTTCAAAAACTGCAAGTTATAAGCACTCCTGAAAACAATAGCAGGCAAAACTGCCCAGGTGAAGCAATCAGAGATCGCTACTGTGAGTATATCCTAGGAGACCTACCCTATTCACACTACCTGACCAAAACATTAAGAGATTGTCAGGACTCCCATCAATAGTTTGTCACCTAGAGTTAAGGTAATCAGCCCATCCTGGACTCCTTTGTCAGTTTCGTGGGGAAGCCATTACAGCTTTGTCCAAGCATGCTCCCTCAGGGCAGGAAATAGGGTATAACAAGCCCAGCTCCAGCCCCAGTAAATTGTAGTGTTTGGACATAATACATGGTGCCCAGACCTCTGTTTGTTTTTGCTACCACGCTGTCTGAGCCACTCCACTTTGACCTTCTGCTTCAGGATTGGTAACTATCACCTTTTCCACCCAGTCTCTCTCTCTAGCCAACCTTTCTTGCTTCACCTTCTGACAGCCTTGTATGGTTCTTAAGAGTATCTGACTTTTTGTATGCTTGTTAACTCCCAATAAAATACAGTGTTTAACTTTTAATTGGAGGAGTCTCTGTAGTTAGTACTGATACACAGGTGAAAAAATCCCGACATTACCCTCATCTTGCAGGCCTCCCATATTCTCAGGAGATGCTAGCATGGTGGGTAGACCTCAAAGTCCCCTATCTCTTAGGGTAACATGTCCAATGCTCAAACCACTATACCATGCTGGCTCTCACCACATACTTAAATCCGGTGCTAAGCTTCAACTATCTCTTTTTATTATTATTGCAGCAGTTGAATTCATCACTGAAATGCACACCTCAAGAGCTTTCCGGATAAAGTATGGAAAGAACCGATCTATGGCGATACGAGGCAGATTCCTCATATCTGACACACAGTTGACACTCTCCTCTCCTGCTTTGACATTTGTTGCCTTCTGCACTCCTGTTGGACATGTATTTGGTGATGAGGACACTGTTTCCTACACATTCCAGAGCAAGCACACACTGGATATGAAGATTGTGGAGATTACTAAAAAGTAAGAGCAAAGCTTCTCTTTGTGTAGGCCCATTCTTGTTAGAAATAAGATCTGGCCTGCTGTTATTTTTCAATTAAAGGTTCTTAGCAGATGAATCTTTTTCATAGCATGGAGACCAACATTATTATCTACTAACGTATGAACTTAGATTACATTCCTATCGAAGGCATAAGAGCACAGAACAGAAAAATAATTTGGCAGTTGTAACTAATGTCTCATAAAAAATGGTAGTTGATTCTCATTTTTTGTCTTTCTTCACCATGTGATGTGGACGTCTTAAGTATAATATTGATTAAAATCTTCAATATTTTTCCCCTGCTCCCTTCCCCAGTGTTGTTTATTATCTTGGCTATCAGAAGGAAGAGCTGATTGGCCAGTCTTGGTACAATCTTCTGCATCCTGAAGATACCGGAAGAGCTGCAGAGATGCACAGGGCCCTGGGTGAGTATTGTGCTTGAGACAGATCAGTTGCTAAGAATATGCTTCATCAGTGGATACAATAGGGAAAGGATGCTTGCCTAGTTATGCTGCAGGAGAAGTGATAGGTGTAGAAAAGTGGTTCTCAACATTGTGTCCCCAAATTTTGCTTGACCACAACTTCCATTATTTCTGACCACTGACTATGCTAGTTGGGGTTGACAGGTACTTTGTCCAGAAAGACTCCATGCCCACTTCTCAGTTCAAATACTTTCTCCCAGTGGTTGATACTTCAATCGAATCACCTCTTGCCTGTAGAGCAGGGATAGGGAATGTGGAGCCTTCCAGGTGTTGTTGGACTGCAGCTCCTATCAGACGTAATCATCATAACTGGTGGTGAGAGATGGTAGGAGTTGCAGTCCAGCATCATCTAGAAATCCACATTTTCCCTACTCTTGCTATACAATCAAATCTTAAACCTGCCATACTGTTGCTTCCAGTGGATAAGACTGAAAATCATCTGCAAACCCCCATGCAGTAAATCTTGAATGTAGTGGGATTTACTTCTAAATAAACACCCAAAAGACTACAATGTAGAATATAATCTCTGTTGAAATCTGTTCAACTATGAACTCTCTAGACAGACTTCAGCAAGGCACTCAGCTTCTGTCTCTATTTGCAATATGATGATATGGATGACTTACCTTGCAGTGTCTTAGATAAGATTGTTTGAGATACTGTATGTGAGGTAGTTTGAACTTTAAAAAAGACACTGTACATTATTCATGTTAAAAATGCATGAAACTAATATCTTAAGGATAGTTTAATAACACACCCTGTATTTTGCCACTGTCATTTTTAAAACTCTGACTACTTGCTCTAGGTCTGCTTTGTTCATTTAGTGCAGATCTCAAGATTTCTGCAGTGATTCTCCACACCACCCAGATAGAAAACACATGTTAAGTAACATTGGTATCTGTGTTCATGGAAATCTTGTATAGCATCATGTTTGAAGCCAATTGTTCAAGAGATGGGTAATCCTGATTAAAACTTCAGGTTTGCTGCAAATTTTGGGTGTACTTAAACAGGCCTCAGCTCTCAATCTCATGGCATCTGCAACAGTGAACCCTTGGCCTGCCCTACAGAATTGTTATCAGAATTACTGAGAGAACGTATGTGAAATACTTTAAGCAGTTAGGAAAAGTGGCACCCAATACCAAGTATTATCACTACAAGCTTGTCAATTTACAAAGTTGAGCACATTTTTGGAAACAGGCATACCTGTCTGATCTTAGCACAGAGTTAAGTCAACATAAACCTTTTGAGAATTTTGCTAATATAAATAGTGGTACTGATTTCAAATTAGCTTGGATTCATCTCCTCCCACTATTGGACATTCTGTCTGACTGTGTTTAGATGGGTTCCCTGTGCTAGATTGTTTTTCATTTCTGTAATTTCAGTGCATGGTGCTGGAAAACACATTCAGCCAGTGGTAGTCCGTCTACTCTGCAAGGACCTAAACTGGAGCTGGATGCAAGTGGTTGCATCAAGAGAGAATGGAAAGACTGGAGAACTGATTACTTGTACCAGCTGCATCCTCAGGTGAAAGCATTTGCTGCACAAGTGGTATTTGGAGGTGTTTCCAGACTTGGTGGTCATTAATGTGAAACTGCAATGCTTCCTTCAGTTATTTTTAGGGGCATCTTTTTCATGACATAATGACTTAGTTATTGCCTTCCTGGGGTTCTTCCAACTATTGTCAGAATTCAGAAAACCTTTAAAAACAGTTATTCAGTACCATTCATGGTTCTTATTTTAACACTTCTATCTGTTTCTAGACACAGTGAATGTGAAGTGTTGCATTAGCAGGCAAATTTATTGCTAATCTTCATTATTACCTTTCCAGTGGACACCACTTTATTCCTCTTTTAATTTTTTAAAGTTACTCTTGTAATTAATGCTGAACATTTTTAGCTACTCACTTTTAAAGTATTAGCACAATTATGCTTTAAGAAATGCTAGCACACTTTATTAAAATAAGCTATTAAAAAAATCTAATGCCCAGTGTCATTATACACCAGAAGAGGAAGTTTACATGATGAAACCAATATAATCTGGATCCTCTGCCATAAATTTCTGTAAATGAAGGCAAAATACAAGTCATGTCTGGAAGCATTCGAGACACTAGTTCCTATGTTAAACAAAGAAGAGCACCAGAAATTTCTATTTGTTATGGTTCTCTCGTGGGGGGCAGGAAAAAAGAGATACATAAAGCAATGGATCAAATATTTGGTCAATGGTCAACTGCAAGTACATAGGGTTCCCAGAGTATAATATGGAGAGTGTCTGTGTGGCCATATATTCTCCAATACAGCTGATAAAGTGAGACTGCATCTTCCCCCACCGATTCTTTCCATGATACTGGACATTCACTCACCAAACTTTACTCTTCTGCAGTGAAGAAGCTAGGTAGGTACCCAATGGGGCAACAGGTCACAAGAAGGTGCTTGTAGTGATGGAGAGGAATGAGTGGAAGAACCATAACTGTAGTGAGGGATATAAAGACTATGATGGATCTCTGTGTTGTGACTTACTTGTTACCCCAAAGGATGGGTGACTTAAGAGTTACACCCGTGGTGCCAGTGCCTCTGTGGAACAGTGGCAAATTATTAGCTCAAAGGGAGGCCTGTGAAAGCAGGAGGGGGTACCCTTACAGATCTTTCCACCTATGTATACTGGTACTAATGCAGGGACACCAGTTGGAGATTTAAAATATGTTTTATTGAGGAATATCACAATCTCACACAAGATCCAAGCCATCTCACATCCACACAAAGCTACCCGAAGGAAAGGAAGGAAAATTGGATAGTGAGAAGATTAGGTAAAGTGGGTGATATTTACCTGTCCTGAAGAGCAAAGACAAAGCAATGCGGGTCAGATCAAGGGTCCGAGGATAGTATCAGAACAGGAATCTGAGCAGCAGAGTGATGGCCTCTGTCTGGAGTACTACAAGTTGTCTGATTCAAGCCAGGGATTAAATACTCTGTTTCTGCCTTGAGGGGCCTTGAGAGGTGTTAATGACTCTGGCAGAGCAAACAATGGGGTCTGGAAAGGGCTAATGGCCTTAGCATTAGGTGACAAAGCACTGATGGAAATCGTGTTAGCTCCTTAATGTCTGGGCAGGTGAGGAAACAAAGGAGAATTTTGGCAGGAAGAGGGAACAGGTTGGGGACAATCAATTGCTCTATTGATGCAGTTCCAGGTGCTATTGTTTTTGAAGGTTGAGTCATTGAGGGAATTAACGCAAGCTCATTAACACCAGAGCTTCCCAACTGATCCCTTGATTATGACATGGCCATGCATCTGACCTACTTTTGCACATGTTCTTTGCCACCTTGGCTTTTCAGTATATTATCTATATTTCATGCCAATTAAGTAACATCCATTGCCAATCATACCATGGAGTTGGGGTGTACAGAATGGTAACAACCTAAACTTACCTAGATCTAGCACAGAAAAGCATTTTTTAAAGAAGATGTTAGTTCCTCTGTAAAAGGAACATTTACAAAGCAGTACTTCCCACAGCACCTTGTGGGAAACTATGACAGCTGAATCAGTTTGAAGTCTTTTATACAAGTGGTGCTTGAATTTTATTATAATTTTCAGTCATTCCTCCCCTCCCTGCCCCACTAGCTTTCTGCATATGCAATTTTAATTGGTCCTGTTGTACATTTGTTTCACAAATGGATTCTTCTGCTTTCTGTACCACTTCAGTGGTATTTGCAAGCCATATGTTCTAATCTAAAAGCTATTCTTAAACAGAGACATGAACACTAATCAGCTTGCTCCAGCTAATAAATGCTAGGAAGTGGTAAGCACAACAGTGAAGAAGAGATCTGTTCCCCTTTGCTCCCTAAACTAGGGTGCTATCTTCAGCTGTGATGGACAATATTGCCTCATCATCAATGTTGAAGGCCAGATTCAATTGCCAGTCTAATTGGCTTTTGGACACAGAATGAAAGGGGGATGTAATCTATTTCTTTGCCTGAGGTGACAAAAATGTATTTGAGTCATCCTTGACTCTTACAATCCATCCTCTATGAAAATACACTCAGGTTTGTCCTTCAGACTTGAGGTGCTCTCAAAAGTTGATGGTGCCAGATCAGTATGGGAGGATAAGTTTGGTTTGTCTAACAAGATTAACAGCCCTCTTATTGGTGTGACTTACAGTGGTTATTCCAGTTCACAAGTAATCCCTGGTGGCGCAGTGGTTAAATGCCAGTACTGCAGCCACAAGGTTGTGAGTTTGATCCTGCCGGGCTCCAGGTTGACTCAGCCTTCCATCCTTCCGCAGATCGGTAAAATGAGTACCCAGCTTGTTGGGGGCAATTAGCTAAAAACACATTGTAAACCGCTTAGAGAGCACTTAGCTGATAAGCGGTATAGAAATACATGCTATTTGTAATGTATAATGTATTTCGTGTTGTTCGCCGCCTCGATCCATGTGGAGAGGCAGGATACAAATAAATAAATATTATTATTATTATTATTATTATTATTATAATAATATTATTCTGTTTCTCACAGGGAAGAAGAAGCCATCTATATTCAAAGCCAAGATCTTCAGTATGGAATTGTTTTCCAAGCCACCTCAAATCAAAGATATTGTTATGAAGAAATACAGCAACAGACAAAAGTAAACCAAGTCAACCTCTTCCCCCAAGAAACACCAAGAACCAGGGATGAGATCCCCAGGCTTAATCCCTCCCAGCTTCCTGAAAATTCTGAAGAGAAGATGGCCACTGCTTCTCTTCAGTCTTTGTTTCCAACCAGCTTGCCTAGCATGGTTGATGTAGCCAATCCATACTCCTCTGAAGAAACTGAATTTCCCTTCTTCCTTGCTGGTTCCCCCTGTACAAACCAAAGTGACAGACAGAATTCATTGAGCCCTTTTGCTCTCTGTTCCTCAGAAACTTCATTTTCTCCACACAGCAATTCTTCTATAGACTTCTCTCCATTTGTTGAAAGAGGACCATCCTCAGGAATATTCTCAGTAATGGGTACAAGCCCTGACCAAGAGAAATGGGCCATCAGTGTATTGGCTAAACAAATTCATTCTCTGGCTGAAATCTTCTCTAAGTATGCAAGGGAAATACCACAGCAACAACCTGATATTCCTCTGTGGCCTGGACAGCCTACTGAGCTTACTCACGTGGTACCTAAACAGGGTTGGGAGACCGCTGGAGCTCTAGATTCCCTTGAGGAATTCTCTGTGGATGAAGAAGTCATTACCAGCATCTTAAGCAACATCCTGCACCATGACACCTTCAACCAATCCAACTCTGAATCAGGCCCAGAAGGCAGTTTTCATATATCAAACTCTGAGTCAGAACTTCCTCTACTTCCGGCACCTCTAATAGAAGCAGCTCCTTGCCTTGACCAGTGCCCCTTCATGCAGCCTTTTTCTTCCTCTACATCATCTGGCTCCCATGTGTCTGATTCCTGGTGGGATGGAATTGTACTTGAGCAAGGTACTGCTCCCTCTTCATTATAATGCTGCAGTATATAGTGTTATCTCCACCCATGTGAACCTCCTTTAAAAACGTTCTTTAAAAGGAGCTGCTATGATCCTCTTGCAGAGCCTGGAAACGTTACCTTTTCTGACTGAAGGTCCCAGAATACCCCCGCCAGCCAAGATACTGGCCATGAGCTTGGAAAAGTGGTCACGCTAGCCAAGGTGGTTCTAGGAACTGTAGTCCAAAAATTACTTTTCAAAGGTCTGTCTCTTGTAGAGGCATGGTTGATCATAATGCTAAAAATGGCTGTCTCGATTTTAGTTCCTATTTATCTGCCAGTAAGTGAAGACAATTCTCTTTCAGTCACCACAGCTCTTAGACTGAAAGTTAATTATTGGTTTTCATCTTTCTGTTTGTGTCTTTGTTCCTTCTTTTAGCAGTTGTTGTTGTTATTACACTTTCATATCTTATAGGTCATATCAAGGAACATATTTTTTCACATGGATATATGCAGGGCATCCACTTCTTAAATAACTTCAAAATGCATTTCAGTGTAATAGTTGTGTTAGGTCAAACAAAAGGATACCAAATACTTGCAAGTTTTTGAGATTTCCGTATCTCTTTATCATGCAAGATGTTACTAAAAGCAGGCTAGGATGAGGGAAGAAATGGGAAGGGGTGCTGAGTTGATACTGACATCTTGGTGTTTGCATAATGTCTTGGGCTGAGGGAGGAGACTTCTGTAAACATTAAATGAGGATGTGGAACAAGAAAAGCAAAAATCTTTGATGCTCACATTTAGAAAATGAAAAATAACCAGAACTGCGTCCATACTGAGAGTAGCATACCAGCTCCTTCTTTCTGTGGAAAACAGCAAGAAACTAAGTAATTACAGTAGTCCCTCCACTTTTGTGAGGGTTCAGGCACAGAACCCTCGCCAAAGTGGGAAAACCACAAATACTCGCCCCCCGTGATCCCCCCACCATTCTCTTCTGGGGCTCCCTCCTCTCATTCTCTTGCCCTTTGTGCACTGGGCTAGATGCAAGCTAATGGGAGGAGGGAGCTTCAGAAGGGAGAAGGAAGGCTCACTTGTGCCTTCTCCCCCACATTCCCTTACCTTTTACTTCAGCATGAGTTCCCAGGGCCAGAGGCAAGGGAATGGGAGGGGGAGCTGTGGAGGAGAGAAGAAAGGCATGCGCATGTGCATGCATACATGCTTCCCCCTCTCCCCATTCCCTTGCCTTTTGTCCCAGCCATTTCCTTCCTTCGCCACACCCAGCAAAATGCTAGGGAATGGGAGGAGGAGAATGGGGGGGAAGGCACACATGCATCTCATGAATAATCAAATTCATGGAGATCAAACCTGCAAATGTGGAGGGAGGACTGTAATATGAACAAAGATGGATATAATTTCAGAACTGGATTAGATTAAAAATAAGACAGTGGAAACCACATTGTCTACATACCCTAAAAGGCACAGGATCCCATCTGAGCTTGGAAGCTAAGCAGGGTCAGTTCCACTTACTACTTGGATAAGAGACTACCACTGAATACCAGGTGCTATAGGTTATATTTAGAGGAAGGAACTGGCAAAACTATCTTTGAGTATTTCTTGTCTATGAAAACCCTATGAAATTCATTTGGCTGCCATAAGTCAACAGGTGGCTTGAGGGCACATACACACAATAGAAGCCATATTGGGTAGCATTTCTTAGTAGTAAATAATAAAGCAATTAGCCTGGGCATGATCCTGCATTGAGTTCAACTGAGGTTTGATTCAGGGTAGAATCAGATGCCCACGAAACACACTGTAGCCACTTACAAAAGCTTTCAGTGTGTGTTGCCTTCAGCCCCCACACCCGCTCAACTGATTTCATAAGCAAAAAAATTAAAATCTCTTAACTGCTTGGAGACAATGCTTGTCAGGAATTTATGGCAGATCTTAATGTGGCTGTCCATGCCAAAGAAAAGATTTGCATCAGCTGCTGTATATTCAAGACCTGTAGAAATCCAAACTGAAAATATTTATGGAAATTAAAAAAACAGAGCCTGGTCATATGGTCCAGGCCATTTTCGCACAGCCCTCTTATAGTGCAATTATTCCACTTTCTACATCCTATGGAATCCTGGGGTTTGCAGTTTAGGGAGGGGCTGGCTGGCCCCTCCCAAAACTGCTAACCCCAGGATTCTATAGGATGTTGAAAGTGGAATAATTGCACTATAAGAGTGTAGTACAAAAAAATTGCTCCACTCTTGGTGAATGCTCATACATACTCAAACCCATTAGATCATTCAATTCAGTCTGAAGGTTTGGCAGTATACCAAAAAAGAGCGGGAAGGAACATAGATGGAAATTATTTCAAAAGAGGGAATTTATATCATCAAAGATTAGGCTTATTCACCAGGGGCAAAAATAGGATCCCTTTTTCCTGTGGAGTAGTTAATTGTTATTTACATTGCAAAGCAGATAGGTATCTTATAAATAGAAGCTTTTATCCCATATCAGCCTCAAATGAGGGTTTGTCAGATGACAGATGGGATGCTTTTCCTTCACAAATAAGTGCGCTCAGGACAACACACTGCTAACTAGTGATTCAAGCCTTTTTTAAAAAAATGACTGATGGATTCTTCGCAAAGGACTTTGTTACAACAAAGCAGGGAAAGGTTGTCCCTGTGTCAGTACAAAGTTTATGAGAAGGCCAGAACCCTGTAATGAAACTTCTAAGCCCCACTCCCTGAATGCTCTTAAATTTTGGCCAATTGATGTCCTCCTCTCCTCCCTTTCTAAAACAGAAGTCAATGGACTCATTACAAAACGAGACATCCCTGCTCTGGATGCCCTTTAAGCACTCTCTGATGTGCTTTTTAACTCCTGTATTTCTCTGTCCCACAGGCATCTTTCCAGAGGAGACCATGTTCTGCTGATTCTTCATCGTAGCAATCTAGTCTCGTGCACATCTCAATGGCCAGAAGGTTGACCAATAAAAAGGAAGGCCAAAAGTCTTCAGTAGTGACTGTGGGAGATGTAGGAAAACAGGGGGAACACGATGCTCAAGTGTCAGCCCAAGATACTTTGCTGTGTGAAGCAAATGACAAGATGGCATCTCTTTCCCATTCCATGTGCCAGCCATGATGAGGCTGCCAATTAAGTCTTACTTCAATGTTGCTGAATGGATATTTTCTGCCATGTCTTAGGCCTAGTTTGGATAAGTTACTTTTTTGGATTACAGCTCCTCCATCCAGTTTCTGCACTGGCCGTACTAGCTCTGAACTTCTTGGGAGCTGTCACCTAGAAAAAAAGTAATTTCCCCAAGCTCTTGTGGACTAAACAGGGCATGCCCCATCACACACACAGCCCTGCCCTACAACATCTTGCTGTTACAAGCCATCCTGACCTCTGCCATCTAAGGTGCCCACCTCCCCGCCTGACTAGGCCCATTTCCACACTAGACTGTTGCAGGGCTTTTCTGCACTATACTGTTAAAGTGCTATTATTCCACTTTCAACCTCCTGAGGAATTCTGGGGTTTGTAGTTTACTGAGGCCAAAGAGCTCTCTGGCTGAGAATTCTAAAGCCCCCCTCCTAAACTGCAAACCCCAGGATTCCATAGGATGTTGAAAGTGGAATAATAGCACTATAGCAGTGTAGGGCAGAAAGGCCCGCAGTGTTTTTATTTCGCTTTCAGCATCTTAAGGGATCTATAGGATGTTGAATGCGGAATAATAGCACTGTAACAGCCTAGTGTGGAAATGGCCTAGACCTAAAGAAGGGCCCAGGTAGCCCAAGTGCTGCTAAGAAACCAGTGGCAAAATGGTGGCGACGGAGGGGGCACTGCAGAGGCACTTCTACCCGGGGAGCGGGCTCCCGCGGCCTTTGTAAATAAAGTTAATTTTTTAAAACGAAGTCTCTGTGGTGTTTATTTGCGACATAAGGAGAGGTAAAAGGCACTTCCGCCAGTGAACGCAGCTGGACAGGCTTCCTATAGCCCCGCCCATCTTGAAACGAGGTCTTTGCCTGCGCATGCGTCGCCGGGAGAGTGGCGCTCCCCGCCCTTTTGTGACTCCCGCGAGCTCAACCCCGTTGCCAGGAAACGGGAAGGAGAGTCTTCGTGGCTGGGCCCACAAGGCGAGTTAGAGCGTGGAGGCCTCCCAGAGAGAAGACCCGAGCGTTGCCGTGTGGGGGATGAACGTGGGCAGCGCGTCAGAAGAGACAGGTAGAACGCGTGTCTGGCGAAAGCGCTCCCTCCTCCGAGTCCTCTCACGTCGTTCCCGAAGCGCCGCCTCTTCCGGTCGGCGACCCACGCTCTCTTCCCGTGCTCTTCAGGGGGAAGCGTGGCGGGTGGGATGAGTGGGAAACCGAGGGGAAGCGCTTGTGCCTTTGAAGACGCAGGCCATGTCCGCACTGGACTGTTATAGTGGGATTATACCGCTTTCAACATCCTATGGAATCCTGGGGTTTGCAGTTCAGGGAGGGGTCTTTGGGGCCCCTCCCTAAACTGGTAACCCCAGGATTCCATAGCGGAGTAATAGCACTATAACATTCTAGTGCGGGAATGGCCTTAGATGATTGGGGGCAAAGGTTGGAGAAGTGACTTTTCTGGACTACGACATCTCGAATTTTCCAGTTAACCGGAGCTATAACTGTGCTACTGGGGGAAATATTTGGAGCTGTAAAGTAACTTCTCCAATCTTCGGGTTAGGGTAGTCTCTCCATCATTTCTCATGTGCTTGATAGGAGTGCTGATCGGATGAGGTTCTTGATAGCAAAATAGAACCTCCAGTGTTAGAGGCACCTATACTTCTGCCTATTGACAGAGATATGAAGGTATAATTCTTTAAAAACGACCAATTTAGTGTGTATGTTCGTGCCTTCCAGTTGCTTATCCAGCAGATCCTGTCTGATCTTGGAAGCTAAGCAGAGTCAGTCCTGGTTAGTACATGGAGGGGAGACCACTTCTGAATACTGGGTGCTGTAGGCTATATTTCAGCAAAGCCACTTCTGAGTATTCCTTGCCTAAGAAAACCTTGTGAAACTTGTCGGGCCTCTCTAGGTTGACAGTGGCTTTGAAGGCACTTGCACGTTATTAAAGGAATAGTGTCTGTCTTTGAAAGCAGCAACCCAAGGGCTTTTCTTTATCTCAAAACACACAGTCAAGCTTTTGAGCTTGAAAGATGAGATATCCTCTACTTTGGTGCTTCTCAGGCTATCTGGTGGACCAGCGTTTGTTTCCCCAGTGTGCCAGATACCTGTACAATATTTGTACTACGTATTATCATAAATTATAGTATTTTTTCTTTTTTGGAAAGTTCCTGCGGTTTGGCATGTGACAGCTCACAGAGCAGCACTGGTCCATGGTCCACAATTTTAGTAACACTATTTTGCATTGAACTAGGATGTCAGATTCCCCCCACTGTATGTTTGTTGCATCTCACACTCAATAAAATGGGATGGCTTATTGCTGTGTATTATGCCCCTTCCCTATAAAATACACCTTATCTTTGTTCCAGAATCACTCTAACATCAAATCACAGAGATCTCTAGAAAAGAGATAACCTTCTCCTCCAGAAACAGCAAGAGAATAGTGACAAATTTCTACTTGACTGGATAGATCCTTCAGAGAACCTTCAACATAGTGTATGTTAGAAGTAATGCCTATCTTCCATTTTTGTCTTTCATAAGTTATAATTACAAGTCACAATTATTACCCACAAGTATACCTCATAGACTAGAATTATTGTGAAACTCCCCAGTGTTATACACTCCTTGAAATACATATACATGGTAGAAAAAAGGCCATTAGGTTATATGGATGCATTCTTTTTTATTTATTTATTTATTTATTTATTTATTTATTTAGTTGTATCCCGCCTCTCCATATGGATCGAGGCGGCGAACAACTTACAAATAGCATGTATTTCAAAACATTTCTATACATGCCCCCAACAAGCTGGGTACTCCTCTGCTCCATACAACTTAGTTTTTGTTCACAGAACAGATGTCTTTTCCCAGCTTCCCAAGATCTCTGTAGAACATGTTCTGCTCTCCTGTGCCTTCAGAAGTAAAGTTTAATTGGCTTTCCATGCAGTTATGAATAAATGTTTGGATTTGGTTCTTCTCCTTCCCACTTTATCTTCATGACAGCTTTGTGTTGTCAAGCTGAGAGAGCGTGACTGGATGAGGATCACCCAGTAAGTTTTATGGTTTAAAGGAGACTTGGAATCTAGATTCTCATCAGTCCACTGTGGGACCACTGCACCACACTAGCTCTCAGCTGGTCTGAGATGAATATTATAAAGAAATCAGATAGTAGCTATGTTAACTAGTTGCTGCAAAAATTTCAGGGCACCAAGCCACAGAATTTTCAGGTAAAATAAACATGTAAATCTTTCTAGTACTGTAAGATAGTTGGTTTTTGCCCTCAAGGAAATGCCAGATAACAGCCACATTACATTTTCTCTAGGCCTGAGCAGCCAGACATTATTTTGTAATTTGACAATGTAATCCTCAGCATGCTTATCTTTTGAATATGATAGGCTTAATTTACAACTAAACATGGAGTGGTTTTACCTGTACATCGTGAACCAAATGTAAGAGGAATGGGTTAGGAGGGAGCCTAGTGTTTTGTATACTTTTTTGCCTAATTTCAAGGGAAGCATAAGGGGCCTTGGAAGAATTAAACAAGAGTTTAATTCTCTTATAAATACTTTCTATTTCATTGAATCCAGTTCCAAGGAAGGTACCCCCTTAATGAGTCATTGCTTAGAGCACAATGGATCTCATATATACACCCACCCAACTCTATAAAGTACCAAGCAGTAGACAGCATCTATGCTTAAGATATAATCTGCAGCAGCCTAATTAGTAGTTAGACACCTCCTCATTTCCATCTTAGAACATCATAGAATAATAAAAGGGATACACCACTTCATGTCACTCTTTTGTAATGAAATGAGTCTCCTAGCATTGTGATTCATAGGACAGCCCTAGTCCTAAGAAAAGGTACACATCTACCTATCACATATATAACAGGTGATGTCATAGTTCTCTCACAGAGAATAAGATAAGTACCAAGTTTTGCAAAGTTACTTTGGGTGTAGCTGTTTCTGGTCCTGAACTGTGCATAACTAGATGTTCAAACCAAGCAATAGTATTGTACAGCCAGTCACAGTTTCTATGAGCTGTTGAACTACGGTGAGATGAAAGGCTAATAATAAGTTTCTCTTTTAGCTTGAGACTAGTGCATTGAAGCATCAAAAATATCAAAGCATTATGAAGCAGCTGCGTGGCAATAAAACTGGGAGTCATCCCCAGAAGAAGGGTTCATCCTCTTATAAGGACAGTAGCGCCCTAACAGTACAGGCTTCAGATGACAGTGGGCAGATCAATATCTTAAATCCAAAACTGTTGGCTCAGAAGCGACCTCTTCAAGTTTCAAGCAGTATGGGAGGCAGCTCTGTGGAAATGACTGATGACACCAAAAGGCAAAAGCTCTTGCCTGAAGTGAGTTCTCCTGGCCAAGAATCTGAAGATGAGGAGACAGATGACAGTGATTTTGAGATAGTGGAGAGTGATGATGATGTCAGTGATGAGATCAGCAGTGGGGATGATGACGATGATGAAACTGATGGTGATGCCTCAGAAAGTAGTAACGAAGACTCCAAAGAAGAAACAGGCCAGCCTTCTTCAAAGACTGATTTAACAAAAGGTAACCACTGATGCCTGGAAAAATTCAATAAATTGTGCATCTCTGTGACACTTATCAGCAGTTCTGGGCTTTTTTTCCTCTGGGCCTTCTGCTTCTAATTAATCTTGGCTGTGGTTGTGCCAGTAGCTGTTAAGATTCATTATGACCACTGTTCACTTGTGCTTCTGACACAGCTCTGTTTATTGCTTAAGCGTTTGACATAACTTCCTTATATCATCCGCTACATGATGTTTCACACTGCCTCTGCCAGCACTGAAGGTGTCTTTCTGTCTTTCTAATGCACTTTGTTTCTGTATGTTTTGTGCACAGATACCAAAGATGTTGGGTCAGACATCTGGATAACATACATCCTCTTTAAGTGAAAAATCTTGTTAGGATGCAGATATTTATGGCTCTTTTCTCTGGTGAAAAAAGAGTAAGCAGTTTAAGACTTGCAGATTTAAGGGCAATATAAATCTAAACACTTTGTCAGCCCACTTTGTTAATGTGAGCTTGGCCATCCTTACAACAAAGGATAGGGCAGATCAGTCTCCCCATAGCAGATTGTGGGTTAGGGAATAGAGTCTGAAAACAGTGGCTTTTCTGAAGTCACTGAGTAAGTTATTTGGTGGGAGACATTTGAGCTGGAAGTTAGTTCAAAAACTTGCCATGTCCATGTCTTATTTCAGGCCAAGTTAGTGGTTCCTTGGCCACAGTGCATACTTGGTTGCAGTCTGTAGCGTGGACTCTTCTTTTGAGGAATCTTGCTCTTTATATTCTGATCATAGCAGGGAATTAGTTTAAAACAGTTGCCCTCATCAATTGAGTTATTAGAAGTTGTAGTTGTCTTTGTTGTTGAAAGACCACAGGATTGAAACGTAGCCAAGAAGTAAATTTTTTGCAGAAAGATAGGATGATCTTTATGTTGGTCCAGCAGTGGATTAGAGAAGCTAATTAAGCTTGATTTTTAACTCCAAAGTATAATGCCAGTGCTGAGATATTTTCTATAATGAAATAACCATCTGAAATAATTTGTCACCGCTTCATGCCTGAAATCTGCCATGTTTATTGATATGCCTCCTCAGAAGTTGATTTAAAGTGTAGAAAAACCGAGGGAATTGAATAGTAAAAGATACAAATGTTGGTTATGAATATGTGTGTGTGTGTGTGTGTGAAAAAGAGGGAGGGAGGGAGGGAGGGAGGGAGGGAGGGAGGGAGGGAGGGAGCACCATGCTGATTGTTGCAGTAAGCAAATGAACCTTATAATAAATCAGCTTAGTTACTACATAAAAGCCAAGTTTGCCCCTTGGTAATTGTGCAGATTCCCTCTCTTTCTCAGATTTGTTGAAAATTGACTGGAGTCCTAAATGTATGCTTCAGCCTTCAGCCAAAACTACAGTTTGGTCTCTTCTACAGAATGAGCTTATTAGGGCATTGTGGAGCTGTCAGCAAGAAGCTGCCTGGAGCATTAATAAAGAACAAATGATGCCACTCAAAACATGTTTTTCTATTTCGAAAATATGCTTCCTAAATGCAATAAGCATTGTGATACGATATTTGTAAATGTATTTGAGTGGAACTTCCTAAGGCAGCCTTTTAAGTTGGCATGGGAAGTATTGCTTCAATGCACAAAAACAAGATTTGCTCATAAGAATTAGACTATGATGAAATCTCTCAAAACTACACAGACGTTATGAAATCCAAGCTGTCAGAATCTTGCCTACTTTCTTTTCAAATGCATGGGACAAGCTGAAAAGCCATGTAACTTGGATATATTCAAATTATATTTAGTTGTGGTGGTTGTTGCCATTGTTAGCATCCCTTTTCACTTTTCTGGGCTCATGTAGCCATCATTTTACCAGCTTTGTGAAGGCCAGAAACTTATTCATATGATTACCAAGATTCAGTTTATGCTGATGTGCATCTCAGAGCTACATATTTAAGAAAAAAAATGCTAGTTATCTCAGAAATCTTAATTTAAAAAATGTTGAGGGTTGGCAGAGCTGCATGTAATGCTTTTACATGAATTAAAAGTGGCTCATGTACCACAAACAAAGCACAATTATAAATAGCAGCATGGTTAATTGGGAAGGTGTCTAATGAGTTCATCAGGGAGGTGGATTAGGTCTCATTTAGCATAATAAATGAATCTGGAAGAGGGTGCGAAGAGCACTAATGAAATTCAAATATGTGAATAGAAGGTGGTGAAGACATAATCAGTTGGCATACAAATAATAATAGACGGATATATGGTGGCACAAAACATGGTTACATACAATGATTCTCTTGCAGGGAATAAATCAATAGGAACAAATTAATTTTATATGCAGGTCAGGAAGAAAGCTGTACAGGGGGAGCTTTTGTGGCCAGACTAGTGCAAAGCTTGTGATGCTTTTATAATCTTTTCCATGGCCTTTCAACCTTCTAAATGCATATGGTCTTCATGGGGAATATATTACATTGCTGCTTAGTCATTCTAATGCAGTAGTTAGTATGAATTTAGAAATCATATATTACCACCAGTGTGCAGGGTAATGAAAAGAAGACAGGTTCTTGCCTCAGAAAGTTGACAGTCAAAAATTTGCCATGTTAGGTGGTGAGTGGAACAGAGAACAGTGGGAAGAAGAAGAGTGGTCAAAAAGGAAGAGTATCAGTTATATGTCTTTAAGCTTAGTTTTAGTAGAGACCAGAAATGGAGTTTTCTCCATTTCATTTCCTCCTTAGCTTCAGTAGAGGATTAGGGGTTTATGCTGAAGGATTCATAGACAAGATGGGGTTTTGTGGAGGAGTTTGAAAGAAGGAAGAGTTAAGGAAGACAGTTCCAGGGAGAAATGGTAGAATGGATGGGAACAGGAGACCTTTGGACAGCTGAGGTTGATGGAGGCATAAAACAGTGAAATGTCATAAAGGTTCAAAAAGCCATTGTAGTAGAGATAGGAGTAATTATCATCTTTGTTTACACCCTCCTTTTTCCTCAAAACTGTCACTCAAGACAGCTTACAGATTAAAACAAAGACAACATAGTTAAAGCCTACAAAGAAGCAAAATTAAAATTAAACTATTAAGCTAAGAACATGTAAAGTCAAAAACTTTCATGGCCGGAATCCATAGATTGTTGTGGGTTTTCCGGGCTTTGAGGCTGTGTTCTGTTAGTATTTTCTACTGATGTTTTGCATGCATCTGTGGCTGGCATCTTCAGAGGATCTGAAGATGCCAGCCACTGATGGAGGCGAAACGTTAGGAGAAAATACTAATAGAACATGGCCTCAAAGTCCAGAAAACCCACAACAACCTAAGCTAAAAACACTTTCAAACATACAATTTGAAATGTTATAAAACAGTTTAATAAATGCTGCAATTAAAGTCTTACAACATGCTCTTAAAAGGCCTTTCTTCTAAAACTTTCAGTTTTCAAAAGCCTATCATAATAAAAAGCATTTGCCTGTTGATGTAGGGATAGCAAGGAGGGGGAACCATTGAAAAGACCCTATTGTGCATCATTGACTGCCATCTTGTTTGTATGAGCCCTTGCCTTTATATTGTGATGAGTTTTGTGGTGCATGAAACTTGGATTGGCTGCCCAGGTTTGCAGCCTTGTCACATATACTGAATCATAAAATCTTAAAGTTGGAAGGGGCCACAAGAGCTATCTCATCCAACTAGCCGCCATGTAAGAATTACAGCTTACATTGCAATCGATTACTAATTGGATCAGAATCAGAATTATGGAATTATAAGGGGCACTAGTGGTAATCTGTCCCCCGCTCCTGTGCAGGAGTCCACATCCCTAACAGATAGCCATCCAACCTCTGTTTAAAAACCTCCAATGAAGGAAAGCCCAGTCCCATTTTGGCATACTTCTTACTGTCAAGATTCTTACTATCATTTAGTTGAAATCTCCCTTGTTTTAGGGTGAGTTTTCATAGTTGTGTGAAGAGTAATAAATATGTTGAATATAAGACATAGGTAGTAGTGTTTTGAATTTCAGTAGCTTGCAGCTTTAATAAAAGATCTAAGAACAAAAAGCCTGAGGAAGGGCCTTGGTTATCATGAGGGCAATAAAGAGAGTTTGGTGGTTTTAATAGCAATTTTATTTTATGATGGTTATGTAGTGTTTTAATACATGGCTGGTGCTACAGAGAGATTTCAGTCTATATTAGACAAATACTGATGATGAGAGGAGGAAAAGAGAAGGTGTGGGATGGGGCTTAATAATACAAATAAAAATGAGTTATAGTGAATGAGTTCAGCTCAGTAATTTGCAAAGAGACTTCAGTTGAGTAGGAACAGACAGAGCTGCCAATAGAGAAGCTCTGGGCTGCTACTCAACCATAGTTTGAACTGAAATCTGAATGGATTGTAGTTCCTGTGCCCATATGGAGAAAGCCATGCAAACATGAATGAAACAGAATGGGCACACTACTCTCCTCTGAAATCTACAGGCAGCATCCAGTGTTGGCTGCTCAGATCTTTGCCAGATTTTGGAAGCCAGAATTCAAGTGAATAGGTTTTAAATTAAAACTTTTTTTGCTAACAAAGGCCTAATTTTGATAATTAATCTTTAATCAGCTTTTCCATTTGTATTATATTTGTTTTCTAGAGGAAAGTAGGTGTCCATTGGAAAATGTTTATGAATTGTGCAAAATTAGTCCATCTTCTTGCAAATAATAAACTAAGTTAATGTAATTAAAGCCATGAAATATCTTCCTTGGGTTCTTACTAGTGCCTTTCTTACATTGTGAACATATTTCTCAGAAATCCTGTTGAACTCAATAAGGACTTCTTTCTTAATAAAACGTGTTTAGAATCTCACTTTAATATCTTAATATGTTGGATGCTATATTTTCTCTCTCTTTTTTTTTTCTAGACTGCTTATGGTATCAGACCTTGATGCACAGGACCAGAAATGGCCTAACTGTGCATATATAGAATCTAGTCCATGTTGCGTTGGGCTTTGAGTGGAACTTGGCTTGGTAGCTGTGGTTTTGCCAGTTCTGTGCACCAAAAGACAGGCCTTTCTTCACCTACTGGATCAGAACCTTTCTTAGTGAATGGTTGTGTTTATTAAATCTATACTGCACTTCGGCAAAAGAATTTCAGGTGGTTTAAAGAAAATATTCCACTCTTCTTCTCTTTCAGTAAGCAGGGGATAGGTTATATCAAGTCTTCAGTTTGTCTGTAACGACATAGAAAAGGTAGGATATGTTGATAGTGTTGTGTAGGAACAGCAACTTACTTGTCACCAAGTCTTACCCTTCCAAGCATATGGGATAGCTGTGGATCACTTGCTTTTGTTTTGTTTGTTGCTTGTCCCTATGCAGATGTGGGTATTGTGTAGCCCTCCAGATATTGTTGAATTGCAACTCCCAGTCTTCCTTACAACCAACCTGTAAGGAAGCAGAGAATAATGAGAATAATTTCTATGATAGCAGTCTTGAAAGACTGATTAGCAGAGTGATGTAATAGCCTTGAGGGTTTAGGTGATTTGGGGTGAATAGATATGTAAAATGCATTAAGCAGGGTAAAGAGTCAACTGTAGGAGGAGAGAAGAAAGAGAAGGGATTAGGCAGAGAGGATAAGGAAAGCAAGATGTACATCAAATAGTTTGTGAGAAAGCCTCTGCTGGAGAAAAATGAAGGAAAGGAGAACAAAAGCACAAGGGGGATGAGGTAGTTTACTTTTACTTTTGATTCAAAATACATGAAATAGCGAATATGTCACAGCTCGCTGCAACCTAATAGCTTGCATTAAACTATGCATCTGAAATTACAAGGCCAAGTTGGACTAAAACTTCATTTAGACCAGTGCCCTTTCTTTTCAGACCTTAGGGCCTTTCCATACCAAAATTCTTTGCAATAAAAAGAATGTACACAGGCTTCCTGATTCACAGATGTTTGGGGAAAAAATACTTGCACTGAAAATACAGGTGGCCCTCCCCATTCGCTAGGGTTAGGGGCACAGGACTCTTATAGAAGTGGAAAAATCACAAATAACAAAATGTGCTTGTATGTCTGTGAGAGAGGGCAAGACATGGTGGGGAGAGCAGGCACCTAGGGTCCAAACCAGGTGAGGGAAGAGGGGTGAGTTGGCATCGTGGCCCTATACTTCTTCTCTCACATGCATGTCCTCCTTTGGGTGGGTGGGGGTCATCAGAAGAGGGTTCATGGTGCTAAGAAATCAGGGTGCAAGCCATCTTTAGCTGGCCAGACAGGAGCAGGAGAAGAACAATGACAACGACAACCAGGGGCGGGTTCTTAAAAGGCTGTGCAGCCTGATCAGAACAGCCAAGAGGAAGGGTTCCCCCAGAAAAGAAGCACCTGAGATGGAGAAGCAGGGATTGGAGAAATACTCAAATAATCAATGTTTTTAAGTCAAATCCATAAGTGTGGATGGCCTTTCAGATTATATTTCTGTTGGAAATGTTCTAGGGAAAACATAACATAGCTGTGTTGTTGCTTTTCTGAGATCTTTTCTTATCTTGTCAGTGAAATGAGTGCTTCTAGACTGAAATCAGAGCAGGTTGCATCCCTGGTTAATAATTAGATTCCCAAGATAGATTTATTAAGAAATATAAATTAGTTGGTGGTTCTACTTGATGTCCCAGGGTTCCTCTAACTCTCATCTTACAGACCCTGAATCATAGCCCTTCCCATTCAGCAGAGTCAGCATGAGAGTGACTTTGAGATGAGGTCCATGAGGTAGTAGACAAGAAGATGCCACTTTATTTTATTCGTTTATTTAATTTACCTCCCTCCTTTCCCCCACTTTTCTCCTGCCACATAGCTTCCATCAGTATTTCTCTGAATCCAGCCCATAAAAATAGGGGCACAGAGGAATGACACCAAATTTTGCAGTGATTGTTCTGTGCCATGGATCCAAGAACAGCTTTTTGGGACAATATTTCATGGTTCCACATCTATAATGTAAGATTTTTCTACTGTTTAAAAGTTTTTGCTTGATGTTTTCCGGAAGATCTCTTACTGTCGTGATGGTAAGTCGCAAGGCTTGACTGGCCCTCCTTTTCTTCCCGTTTGCTTTGTGAAACCTTTGTTTCCTTTAAGCTGAACAATTCTGATCTCTTCCTATTGCTCTGTCATCATTTGTCTTTGTTTCCCTTTAATCAGTTTTAACAGGAAAAGATGGACCAAAGATCAGCCTGAGGAATGTACCATTTATTTATTTAATGGAATAGGTTTTCAATTTTATTTTTCATCTTCTTTCTCATGCATCCATGCATTTCTTTGTCCTTTTGTGATTGCTGTTGAACATAGCAGAGATGTTTTTTATTGACTGGAGTGCGGTAGATCTCTAATCTTTTCCCAGAAATGTCCTAGATAATTTAGTGTCTATTAACTTTAGAGCACTGCTTCTTCCCATTGTATCCTGTTCTGAATCTGTCAACATTATTTCTCATTTGTTGTTATCTACTCCCTTCGTTTTAATCCTGTGAGCATTCCTCACAGTTTCCTTAAAGTGAAAGAGAGCTCAGGAAAAATATTTGTTGAACTACATCTCCCAGAACTTTCTAGCAAGCCATGATGATGGGAGGATTCCAGGAATTGTATTCACACAAAATAAATTTCCCAAACTTTTGTCTGGAAAATACCTTCCCTCTGATGGTTGTTGAGATCCTTACTGAAGGGGGCTTCATGGCATTAATGCAGGTGTTGGTTTGGATTGTCTTGGCCTCTACAAAGACTAGAGCAGCCCCTTTCCTTGGAGCACCTACTCCATATGTGTCAAACACAAGACCTGCAGACCAAATCGAGTCCACCAGGCCATCTCATGTGGCCCTTGCACCTCTCCCGCAGCTGTGGCACTCCCCCCGCCTGGCGAGCCCAGGGGCAGAAAGAAGCATGGAGAGGGTCTGGAGAGCAGAAAATGGCACACTTTGCATATGCTGACCAATTCTTTGTCACTTTACAGAGGTGTAGGGACCATAAACTACGATCAAATAGCTCCAAAATGTCCAAGAAAAGTTGATGCAAAGGGAAGGCAATTTAAAAACCAGTAATAATTGAATGCAGAGCAATTATTTAATATGATAAAAGAGAAAATATAGTCTTACAAATACAGCTGGCTCTTTGAGGGCAACCATAATGCTGATGCAGCCCAAGGATGAAATTGAGTTTGACACCCCTGATCCCTCCAGTTCAAATCTGGGAGTGGGTAATGCTGAGGGCAGGTGGGTTCTTGCCACATGATTCTATAGCTGCGTGTGTGTCTGTTTCCCTTTGTGAGGATGCCAGCAGTTCTGTTGTTGATAAGGGTCTTGTGGGATCTTTAGGGGTGAATGGATTTATAGAGGCCTAAACATTTACAGATTAAAACCCACTTCATCAGATACGTGAAGAGTTCCTCTTAGCAGGTGGGCACACGCACAAAAGGAGCTATTCCTCTTGTAAATTGGGGCGGGGGAGACACAAAAGGCCAGGAAAAACCATGGCATTTTGGTAGGTCTGTTTCATTTCTATCAGCTGAATCCAAATGTAGCCACGCCAAAATCTTATGTGATCCATTTACAGCAGCCATCATGGTGAGAATTCCATCTAGCAATGCTAGTTTAACACCATACTAAGAGAGAAAGATATAATTTAAGCCCACATGCAATAGAATCAAATTTGGGTTCGTATGACTGTTAGGTGGTCTGTTACTGCATAGTCATTTTTAGACTGGGAGCTGTCTGTAAGTAAGGCAAGGGACACAGCCTGTGAGAGAGAAATATTATTGTCCGGGAATTATTGTTGATCCCTTGAACAGTACTTTAAATCAAATAATGTTCTGTGGCTTTTGAGCCTGTCCAGCAGTAGACAGCTTTAGGTTACCAACCCAGCATTTTCAAACTGTTTTTTCACTTCACTGGGCAGATTTTTGTAGTACCAAGAATGCTTGATGTAAATTTTTCTGCTGTCAGTCCCTGTCCAAGGTACTGGAACAGTGGAACTGCATCTGTTTAAGTATGAACAGTGGCTTTCATGATGTATTCTGTGTAGTAACTGGAAGCACATTGGCTGGTTTCTAGTATAAAATGGTCTTTACCATTATTGTTGTCCAAGTTAACACTGTAATGCCTAAATACTGAACACGCTAAATGGATTGGTCCACGCTTGGATTGATGATAGTTGTTGGTGAGGAACTTGTGGAATTTTTCTTTTTTTTTTTAATATATATTTTCATTGAAGTTCCAACATATAAAATAAACATAAATAATTGTACATTTCATTGAAATATTTCTACTGTTCTTCCTCTCCTCACTAGATTTCAATTTCTTCTATATAATCAATATGCTAAAGTGACCTGTACCACACAAATAAATGATAATATTTCATGATAGTTCCTGCAGTACATCAGTACTATATATTATATTATGATATTCATCTGATCACATCCAGTTGATATACAAACTGTATTTATACTTAAGCATTGTCATCTGATAGTACCCAGCAATTACTCGACACTATTTCCCACTCTTTTTTAATCTCTTCGTCTGATTTTCCCCTTAATCTCTGAGAAACTATATCAGCATTTCTATTTTCAATCAAAGTTGCCCACCATTGATCAATTGTAGGTATTTGCTGAGTTTTCCAGAACTTGTGGAATTTTTCAAGCACATCCTCCTGTGGAATCAATATAATGAAGATGTTATCAGTGACTCTTCAATATAGGAAACACTGCTTTAAGACAGTCATGATCTTATATGTATAGTAACGAATATATTGGCATGTCTATGTCAGTAATATTGAATGCAAATTGCCCCCACAACTATCTGAAATAATTTTGAATGAGCATAAAATGGTAAAATATGGTGGTAAGAGATGCTATGGTGTCACCAGCTATAGTATTTGATAGTTGTAGTTTTATCTTTGTAGGAGATGCTAGTATACAATTTTTTCTACACTGATTGGCAAACTATTTTCCATAGAATGTTACTGGTATGTGCAAATAAGTAAGAGTACTGGTAGAATGATGACACAGTCCACATATCCAAATATCCCTGTCATGGTAGTGTCAGTGCCCAAGCCATCACTTGCCTAGGATTGCCCAATTTGTGTATTTTTGGTGAAGCGTGGGCCCATGATATAGCCAAAACACTATATAAACCTCCTTTATTAGAGCACAGCTTAATAAAGCACAAGTAGCACTCTTCAAAAGCACACCCTTCCTTCTATGTTCATTTCTCGCCCACTCTCTGTGCAAGGAACTGGATACTCCCTTTATCTTGTAGGAAGTTATCTGCGGTTGAAGGAGGTGATTAGCCTGGAGTCCAGGGTTGCTTCGGGGCTGAGAAGGTCTTTGAAACCATGCTTTACTGGTTCAAGCCCCAAATTATCTACGCCAGTCAACCTGTAGTTTAGCCAGTAGGCTAGTGTTAAACTGAAACCTGAGTTCAAGTCTTCCCCAAATTCCAAAGCTTACTGGATTATGTCAGGACTAGCTGTCAGCCTATTCTACTCCACAGGTTTGTTCTGAAAATAAAAAGATGTATGGTGGGACCCTACATCTTTATGATCTCCTTGAAGGACATCATGGCACAATTATGTCAATCATATAAATAATGGATACATTTTATTTCTGATTCTGAGTTGCTCTGAGAATTTTGTTGTAGCCCATTGCTGAGAGAACTTTGTTGTAGTAAGTACTCTGTATATATACCATAAATAAATACATGTAGATTGTAAAGATTTTTAAATCAAGTTCCACAAAAACTTCAGGATGTTTTTTTTTTTAATACCCCATGGCTTGTTTACTTTGAATTCCCTGTTCTTTCCTTGTAGGCCACGGAGAGTGATTCTCCCTTCTCAGAAGCAAAGTTTTGCAGTAAAATAACATGGGGAGCATCCTGAATATCTCTTTTTTTTCCTTTTAATTATCCCTTTTCTGCCTGACGACCATGGAGTTAGTACAGTTTGTAATTCTTTTTCCTTTTTGAAGTTATAGAACCCAATTTTTGCCTTGGGCTGTCTAGATCTGAAAGGACTCAAACCAATTTGTAGGCCATTATACATTTGAAGCAATCTTGATAAAGCAATTGCGTTTTAAACAGCGTGCTCTTTTATTTTGTTATTGGTTTCTGCTGTATCCTTTGTAATTCGACATTTGCAGGAATGCCAAGTGAATAATTTGGATAGAGGAGGGGAGCAGAAACTTAAGGGAGTATCCCAGTGAGGCGGGTTGATTATTTAATACAAGAACAGGGGGATGCTGTTTAATCAAGCATGTAGTTGACCTGTAGAATTCACTGTAGCTAGCCATGTAAAAGAATAGATTTAATTGCTTTTGTTCAGAAATGGCACTTAGATTGTATTTGTTAAATCTCTTTTTGTTTTTTTCGTTTTTACTTGCAAGCAAGTTACAGTGCCCAAAAATAATTTGTATAGAGTTGGCCCAGGCGATAAAATGTTTTTCTTTTCAACTCTTCAACCCTCCTCACCCCTAATATTTTGGAGCAGGAAGTACTGGTCCTTGCCAAGGGCTGGATAGCTGATTTGATGGCCCAGTGGTTTGATCAAATAGGACAAATTCTATGTTTATATCCAAATTGGAATGCTATGTTTTTCCTGCGCTTGAAGAAGCTTTGCATCAGGAAGTTGTCTTCTAGCCCTTTGCTGGCCTATCTGGAGCACATCTAGAGAAAATGTTGATAAATCCAGACTTTTGCCATCAGGAAGGATTTAGATGCATGATGATATGTTTAACCTATTAAAAGAGAGAGGACTGGTGTCAGCAGAGCATTGTTAATGTTTAAAGTGAAAGGACTAAGGATACTGGCTGACTGTTCAAATGCAGATCTGAGGTCCCTTGAGGGAGTCATCCCAGTCCAAACACCTCACAGCCATGTTTATGGGGGTGAAGTAGAAGGCCTTCCTGGTGGCTGCTCCCAGGCTCTCAGGGTGGAGAGAAGGCTGGTCCAGTTGTTCCTTTGTTAGCAGAGAGTTTTTTATTCAGCTGGTCTTTTGGTAGTTGGCTATTGCTGAGAAAGGGGCTTTTAACGGAGGAATACTGTACATTTTTTATCAATGTATTTTTAAATAACATTTTAATTCACTAATTTAATGTAATAATTTAATTGTGTTTTAGCAGTATATTTTTTGTATCTATTTCTATACCCTCTTTTAATGTTCTTGTCTTCAGTCTCAATTTTGGGGGAAAGGTTGGATACCAGTGAAATAAATAGTCAAATAGGTCAAGCAAAAAACAAACCAACAGAGAAAAAAAACAAAAGGGCCATTTTCAACTTAAAATATAACTGTAAGACAAACCTCTTCGCATTAAAAAAATTCCTCCAACTTTTCCTTTGCAAAGCCTTTTGCTTAGCTGCTTACTAGAGAGGAAATGGAGCAAAGTATGTATAAGTGCACTTGAACATAATGTCATCATTAGAATGGCTGATTGGTCCATGACTCTGCATGAAGGTCACAGTCCCTGTCTGAAGGTGTAGATTTGAATCCCACTTCTGTAAACCTTGCCTCTTCACTGGATGTCCAAGTGGCTCAAGGCACTGCATTTTTCTCTCTTCATTTCTAACATCCTTTAGGGATGGATCGTAATTGAGTGGCAATGCACATGCAGTTCAGGTTAAGCCAGAACATCTCAGGCTTAGCACCTAGTATCTCATGCCAGAAGAATGAAATAACAGGCAGTATGAGAGAACTCGACCCAAGAGAGCTGCTGCCAATCAGAACAGGTGTTGCTGAGTTACAAGAACAAATGGTGCAGGGCAGTTTCCTGTGTTCTTGGTAACCATTCTTTACTATGCATCTGCCTTCTTTCCTCTCTTGCCCTTCTCTGTCAAAACTGAGTTCATAAGCATTTGGCCCTATGGACTGGGTTTACTTGTTTATGTTTAATATGTAGAGCACCATGTGTGTGGATGATGGTGTGGCTTTTAGGGCCTTTGTAAACTGACTGCTTGCCAGAAATTGTTCGCAAAAGCACTACATGGAAATGGTTTTATTTCTAGCCACAGGTCATAAAGTAAACAGGAACCCAAGGGGCTTTTCCTTAATCCTTTGGGCAGTGTCTGTAATGCAAAAAGCTCCGGAACAGTGTGAGAAGCAAGATCTGAAAGATCCCTTGTGGGGAAACCCAAGGAAAGATTTGTGTTATTGGAGTGTCTGATTTCAAAACTCTGCAGAAAGTTAAGTATTGGTAATATAATATGCTCCCTAAATAGTACCCCTGAGCCCTTCTCCCCTTATTTGTACCATGTGTGAATTCATGAAATGATAGAAGAGCTGTTTTCAAATTCATACTGTGAACAGTGTTGTTTTAATATTTATATTATTAACAGACCAAACTGATTTAAGCGTTAGTGGTAGGCATTAAAAGCTAGTCATCTTGGCTCCAGGCAAATGCATTTGAAGTTGGGAAGCAGGACGCTGCCACATGAAAACCTGTATGAAAACCACACAGCTCCAGTATACTTGTCACTCCTTCATACATTCTTTGGGAGCGAGTGCTATCCAGTGCTGTTGTGGTAGAAATGCTTCAGTTTTCTGCACAGTATCTTACACATCTCCTGATGAGAGGCTCCTGGGGGAAGGGGAATCCACATAGTAAGTGCTGTGTACACAGTTGCAGTTGTGCACAAATAGACAACTAGTGCCCTAGCACCACAGCTTAGGACATGTTTGAAGAGGCTGTGGAGTCAATGGTACAACATGTATACTTGTGGATAGATTAAGCTGGTGGTGGGGAAAAGCTGTTAAGGAACTCAGAAAGCAGATGACTGTCTTGGCCACTTGAATTTGTATATCTGCAGAAGAAGGAGGCTGTTCAGGTCATGTAGCAGTTTGAGTACAGGAGAGATTGCAGTGTTAAGTATGACCTGGTGGGTGAAGAGACAGAGAAAGTTTTTGATAGATCAGAGATTGATATTTGTGTTTTCGGATGTATGCCTTCTTTTATCTTCCACCAGAGTTGTCTTCAATGTCTTTTGAGGAGCTGCTGCAGTTGAGAAACCAAGTTGGAACCAAGGCTTATCAGCAAATGACTTCTGGGAAAAGAGCACCAAGTACAAAAAAGCCAGAGAAGAGACAATATCCAAACAAAGGCAGGTAAAAATGCTTCTCCAGATAGTATCTCCAAGTGAAGATTATATTTACCCTCCCTTGTGTTCTGGTGAAATTTGCATTCTTGTGCATACCCACTGGCAAATAGTTATTCTGTTGAACTTACTAGGTCTTACTTCTAAGTAAACATGCTTGGGATTGTACTGGGAAACCCCTTTCTGTTTGATGCAGGGATTAAAGGCATCTAATTTTGCCTCTGGGGAATGCTAACAGCAGAAGATATCCTGCCTGGAAAAGAGGAACAATTTTTTAACCAGAAGTTCCTTGTTTTTACTTCTTTAAACAAGGATGGGTGACTTGGTAGGGTAGATGGGCTTTTCTGAAGATGTAACTACTGAAGTGCCTCCCTTGTAGTGTGTACCACTGGAGCTGGATTTTTCTAACATGATCTGACTGATTTCTACCTCCTCTCTTTTTTTTTCTGAGCCTCTGTGGTATCCTTGTACTTGGCTACTTGACCCTTACTTGCCTTCACAGCTCCTCATACTTCGGTGCAATCTGTAAATGTCATTCATGTGATGAGTAATTTATACATTAAATCAGACAGGAATACAAGCAGATCACTGTCGTCTGCCCTGGGACACCTCCCTGCAGTTCTGCACATGTAATGTGTGTCATTTGCCTTTGTTCATGGTCCAGAAGCCAGATTTCAGTACATATTAAGTGTCACATTTAAGATAATATAGGCAGACATATATTCTTTACCTCATCAGCTCTCCCTCATCTATTTCTGACTTTTAGCTGGAAACGTCTCTTTTCCACTGCAACCTCTTAGTGTATTAATATCATGTGTGGTTATTTCACCTTCTACCTGGGGCTCTTGCTGGGTTTTCCAGACAATGCCATAAGCCTTTGAAAATGTCTCTTCTATTATGGGTTACTTATTTCTGTTTTTAACTCTCCAAATTCTTTGGTGAGATGCTTTTGTGCAACTCTTCCAGTGCAGCTGGAATCAAATCAGAGGTGTGTGTGTGCGTTTTAAGAAATCCACCTAACTAGAAGGAAAGGCTCCCCAAATTTTGCTCTGTTCAGTAATGCATTCTGGAATGAAATTGAATTCAAAAGCAGCTCGACACTGTTTTTTGTTTCAAATGAACTGAATGGAATTGTAAGATCGTTCTTTATGCTGATCCAAGTCCACTGTGTTATAGAAGTGAAAATGAAGTGGCGCTCAAAGATCTGACAAATTTGAAATTTCCTACTGCGGATGTGGAATAACAGTTCTTGACCAAGCACAAGAGGTTCATTGTCTATATTTCTCTATTACCTCCTATAGAAATCAGCATCCCGTTTTGCTCTGAAACTGTAGAGTGAGTGGGTAGGGAAATGAGCTATTGCATCAGTACCACAAGTGATGTTTTACTAAAACAACATTTTGCTGCCCTGAAGGTGTTAAACCCTGCTGTGGATCAAGACTTCCATGTTGTGACTCTACATTACTATCATGATCTCAGTCAAGGGTGCTGTCTTTCAGGGTGACAGCCAGCAAGGTATTGGATCATGGATGGTCAACGTGTAGCCCTAGGATGCATGTGACTTCCAAAGGTTGTTTTTGTGGCTTTTGAGCCCACTAAACTTCACTGGACTGTTCTTTTTCTGGGCAAAAAAGTGAATTGTCTTTCCTGGAAACCCAAGGAGCATTTGTTCATATCTTAAATAGATGTCAGGGTCCTCCTTCAGCAATATGTATGGCTACTTCTAGGGGTTTTCCCCCCGCCTTTTGACAGTTGGTGTGGTCTGTGGCACAGAAAATTGGCTCTTAGGCTGACAGCAGTTGCCCACCCCTGTTCTAGCTGGAAATCTCCTTCTAGCACCTCACTGGCTGTTGCGTGCTTTCTCTTGTTCCTCATAATTTTGTCTTTGTAGAGGGTTCCCCCACAAAGGTTGCTTTTTAGAGAATCATCTCTTTCCTAAGAGTAGCTGTGTTCTCTGCTGTGTCTGGAGGCAACAATAGAGAACAGTGGCTCACATAAAAGGGGAGTGAGTTTTGTTAATGTCACTGCCAAATGGCAGAGGTGTCATTTTTTCAAACTGTTAAAGGATTTATACAGCATTTTTAAAAACGTTAAAGTTAAAATTGTGATGGTGCTACCAAGAGAATGAAAATGAGTGATACTTTAGTAAGCCAACTCCCTGAAGGAAAAGTGAAGAATTATAAAACCTCCCAAGAGTTCTGCCTCCTCCATCTTTTGGGATAAAGAAGACAATGATGATTATTCAAGTTTATATACTGCTCTTCATAAACAAGCCACAAGTGGCTTACAAATCAGAATGAAAATAGCAAATATAAGCACCAAAAATTCATGAAGTCCAACCAGATTATATATGACAAGCTGTAACAGCATTAAAGGGACCCAAGGCCTGGGTAAAGTAGTGAAACTTAGCTAACCAATGAAATGAATCTATTGAAGATTCCTGACACACTCCACCAGAGTCAGACAGTTCAGTAATATATTGGAAAGGATGTTTAGAACTATTTTAAATAAAGATGCCACAAACAAGAAAACCCTTGTTTAGGTTTCTGATCCCTGAGCATTGTCATTAGATGAGGTCACAAACAGGAATCTCTCCAGAGATCCCAAAGGCTAGGCTTGTACATCCTGGGAGAAGTGCTCCAACTTGTGAAGCCAAGTATTTGGCTGTTATGCAATGAAAAGACTTTGAAATGAGATGTTAAATATCTGATGTCCTATATTTGAGTGAAATAAAGGTGCAAAGGATGTGATAGCCCCCTTGAATTTTTATTTTGCTCCCTACTTGTGAAAGGTGGCTTTTGAGGGGCTGAACCTCCTTTATCCACAAATTTCAAGTTTACAATTGGATGGAGAGGCTCCATAGATAATGAGCGGTCTCCTTTTGAAAGGTTGCCCTCCCGGTATAGAAAGCTGCATTGGAAATATGTAAAGATAATGCCTTCCCTTTCCTCTTGTGTTCCTTCTGTCCAGCTGTATAAGGCCTAAAAATGGTAAATGATAGTGCTATATGGTAAGATATCATATACCATAAGATACCATGAGAAAGATAGCAAGTAGCAATACGGAAACTGTCTTTTGCCAAAGCAGAAGACAGTCCTTGTCTAAATTTTTGCTTTCCATTAGTTTACTATAGTTTTTGGTCAGTTGGTTTGCATCTTTTATATTGGGGTAGTCAAAGTGCGGCCATGCTTTTACTTTGAATCCTCCAGCAGCAGAATCCTCCTAAATACGTTGAACCAGTCCTTAGATCTTGGGAAGAAAGATTACAGTTTTTCCCATTAGGTAATCTTTTGGGGTTTGGAGTAATGTATACAAAGAAGAAATAATATCAAAAAAGCAATAAATTATTATATTCAAATAATGATTTGGGACCAACCTTTCAAACAAGATTTTTTCCCCCAGAAATTTAAACAGAGGAGCATTTTCATTTGAAATGTTGGTCCCTTGTCTTTGTTCAGAGTATTGTACATGTAATTGGTAGCTGGCTGTGCCTTCCAATTTTGAGAAAACTAAAGCCCTCTTAAAAGGTAATGAATGCAGGTGAAAAGGGGACAGGATGATAAGAACACTTAATTAGATGTACACAGCCTGGAAGGTTTTTAATAGCATTTTTTTCTATTATGCACACTGATTATATAAATTAATTTGGCATACAGATTGCAATCATTGCAGCACAATCAGTCTATCAGCAACCACATACACCAACAGAATTAATTTTTTTCTTGTGTTTCCATATTTATACCATGTCATTCCATATATTAATGAAATGAGTGTTGAGTGCATGGAAGCATTGGGAGCTGGAACAGTGGGGAGGGCTAGGGCCAAGGTTAAAGCAAAGCAAAGTAGATGTCTTCAGGTTGCATAATAACCCCATGCATTTTATACAGTTTCCTTTGGACAAGGAATACTTAAAGATGGTTTGCCATTGCCTTCCTTTGAATATAGTGTACAGCATCTGGTATTCCCTGGTGGTCATCCTTCCAAGGCCTGACCCTGCATAGCTTCCAAGATTAGAAAGGATTTTGTTTTCTTCAGGGTATTTAGGCAACATGAGGCCCAAGTAGAAAGATGAAAAAATTGATGTGATAGCATTTCTCTGAATCCCACTGGCATTCTCATCTCAGCCTTCATTCATATCAGGTTGCAAGGATTTATTTTTCCTTCCTGAATGGCAATGCCTGTGCAGTTTAATTGGTTTTTTAACTTTTGTAATACAACACTTTAGCTAATCTCTATTTTAAATTATTGTGAGCTGCCTTGGGTCCCATGGCAGGAGGAAGGGGGATATAAATTCAGTCAGTCAGTCAATCAATCTTCTTTACACATATTTCTTAATATATACATTTTTAAAAGTGTTTTCCCCATTGATCAATGTACGTTTGTGCTTATTTTTCAGTTGTGTGTATTTTTTAGCTATTTGCATTTTAAAGAACTTTGATGGGCTTTTTCCCCGTATTTTAATTTTCTGAAATGCTTCACATTGCCCTAAAGGCACCAGATCCTTTCTGATCTCAGAAGCTAGGTAGGGTCAGCCCTGGTTAGTGCTTGGATGGGAGACTATCAATGACCACCAGGTGCTGTAGGCTATATTTCAGAGGAAGGAATTGGCAAAACTACTTCTGAGTTTTCCTTATGTAATAAAGCCCTGTGAAATTCATGGGGTTGCCATTAGTCAACAGGTGACTGGAAAACACAAACATACACTGGTCTTCGGAAGTGTGAAATGGATAATTCAGTGAAGAATTTTGACTCCAGTGATAATTCTGTCCCACGCCCCATCTGAGAGGGTGTCTCCAAAACTCGAGATCCCTTGCCCTTGCAGGAAAATAGTGGGGCTTGAAGTAATCTCCTCAAATGACCTCTTTTTCCAAACAGAAGTTGTTGAGGGCTCAAGTGCACACCAGGCAAATGCTAGCAGCAGAAAGCTATCTATAAGTGTGAATGTATAACAGACAGCTGGGACATTAAGTTGAAGAGAGCAAGTGACTTCTGCCTGCTTTCCTACAGCTACAGATTTTGCAGTGAATTCTGCAACTGGATGACCATAGTCACAGTCCTTCCCAGGCACTGTGAAGGAAGGGGGAATTAAACTCAGAACAAGCATAACATCTGGGTCATACCATTTCCCCTCCCTTTACTTTGAAAATTTAGGGTTTTTTTCTATACTTTGTTGTTATCTGTTGTCGAATTGATACTGACTTATGGCAACCAGAAGTCCCCCTATCATCAGCAGCTTGAGCCTTGCAGACTCAGGACTGTGACTTTGGCCTTTTTCACACGTGGAGGAAGTCACACCCAAAAACACGCCAAAACGGAGCTTACCTGGAGCCGTCGCAATGTGGAGCAGCGCGAGTTTGCTGCTCCACACGCAGCGGCGTCCTGCGGCGTCCCGCAGCGTCCAAAATGGCGGCTTCCAGCTGGTGGAGGCTTTCTGCCAACCGGAGAAGCTCGCCAGCCGGAAGCCCGCCCCCCGGCCGGTCTGCAGGCGCGCACTTGCGTGCGCCTGCAAATCCACACCGGGTGCTGCAATGGGGCTGCACGCCCCGTGCTTTTTAAAAACCACTTGAAAAGTGGTTTTCAAAAAGCACGCGGTGCTGCCACTTCCAGTCGCCTCTGCGTGGATTGGGGTGTGGAACTACACAAAAGTAGTCCACCCCAATCCACGTTACGGTGTAGACAACCTCCGTCAGAGGTCGCTCTACACCGTTTTTTTAACCCCGTGTGAAAAGGGCCATTGTTGATTGAATCTCTCCATCTGTAATGGGGACTTCCTCTTTTCCTACTGCCTTTTCCTTTACCAAACATTGTTATCTTTTCTAGTGAATTGTGTCTTCTCATGATATTTCCAAAGTACAACAGTCTCAGTTTAGTCTTCTTGGTTTGTAGGGAGAGTTCAGGCTTGATTTGCTGTAAAACCCATTTATTTGTCTTTTTAGCAGTCCGCAGTATCCATAGAAGTCTCCGCTAGCACCACATTTCAAATGAGTTGACTCTGTGGTAAAGTCATAGCACAAAAGAATAAAGTATAAACTTAGAAGTTTTCTTACACAAAACATATTAAAATCATGAATTGACTGTCATGGTCTGCATTATTTCGTAGTCAGAGAGATGTTACAGATGTGAGATGCTCTAAGTTATGAAGTATATTTTAATGAGCAGGGGGACTCTCCAGTGTAGGTATTATCTTCAGGCCATTTGCTCATGTACAAATGAGCACCCCATTCTTCAATAACTGTCTTCCAATCTTGTACCACACATTTCATCTTCAAGGATACACTGGCCTCACTCTGCCATGGAGTCTGTGAGCTAAAGTCTTCCTGAATCAGAGTCTTTGTTCACTGGAAATGGCCAGCCTTTGGGCCTCAAACAGGTTTTCCTTGCCTCTGGCACTCTAGGACATGTAATGAACTCAGTCACCTTCATATTCTTCTGATAGGCTTTCCATAGGCAACTAACTGACCACAGTACAAACAGAAAATTGGATTAAAGAGTCTTTTAGTCAGATTCAGGATTGTTCTTCATATGCTGCTGCTGCTGTTTTTTCCATTTTAAACACTCCCTTATTTACATACTTGGCCTTTTAAAGTGCAGAGGGATTCTTTCAGGCTTCAAGGGGATCCTGCTCTTCAGACAAGTCTCACACCGAGGCTAATTCTTCACCACTGCCAGCTGTTTTCATCTGTGAAATTATCATGTTTGCACGCATCCTGACTATATTTTGTTATGGGATTGGTTGTCTCCTTGAAGGTGACCCATTGGAATCCCCTTCAGCTCTGTGCTTCTTTAATGCTAAAGATTTCTGTGAGGATGGCTCATAGGGTGGATTATCCTGAGGCAATGTCTTTAAGAAATGCAAAAATTCTCGGTAACTTAACTGATAATCTCTCAGCAGGAGCTAAGGTGATGGGCAAAAACGACACTTTTCTTATTCCTCTCCTGGGGTGGGGGTAAGAGGGAATAAGTCAGGCTTGTGAGTAAAGATAAAATGAAAAGGATAAACCATCAGTGAAGTGGGGGAGATAAAACTGAAAGAAAGACACAGAACACTGAGCTGCTGTCTACAGAAATCTTCCAGTATGAGTCATTCTTCTAGAAATCTGATGGGCAGGAATGAGAAATTATCCAGTGGTCTCTTAATATGTAACCTGCATATTTATAAATAAGTACAGATATTGCCAAATGCCAGTAAATCTCTTGTGATCTCTTACCTTGACTCTTGCATATTGAGAAATGGTCAAGCCAGTCAGCAACAGCACATTCCTCCCAGACTGTGCTTTCCCAAAAGTGTGCTTTTTCTTTTCTACAGGCCTTTAGAAATTTCAGCCAAGAAGCCAGTCTCTTTTCTGCGACAAGTGGTGCCTGTTAAAAAGAAGGTGAGTACTCTTGTTTCTGTGAATGGAAATACATGGGTAAAAACAATAAAGAGAATATTGAAGGAGTAAGACAAGCTGCAAATAGCTTGTGATGGATAAATATCACAGATTTTGTGTGACATTTGAGAAGCCTTTTAGACCAGTAGGCACTGCATGGTACTTTGGTGTTTGAGGTGAGATGAGAGAAGTTCCTGGCTGTGTGACTGAAATGGTGTGAATTCAGTCCTGATTACAAAAGGTGAATGCCCTAGAAGAAAAGAAATTCCATTCTGCCATTGCTCAGGTAATAGTATTTGCTAACCTTTCATCTTCCACAGGTACCACGAGACCCACGTTTTGATGACCTCTCTGGGGAATACAAACCAGAAGTGTTTGAAAAGACCTATGGATTCTTGAATGATATCAGGAAAAAGGAGAAAGAGGTAATGGTACAAATACATGCTTCTGAGTATCCCTTGCCTGCCTGCCTGTTTGAAAGGTATAAGGACTCTCAAGGTGATATACAACAAATAAAAGCCATTAAAACAGTACAGAGATTTTAAAAAATTAAAACACATTAAAATACTTTTTAAAAAAGTAAAAAAAGAAACAATCTAAAAACAATCCTAAAATATAATTTTAAATGAATTAAAACAGAGCAGTTTCAAATATCAAAGACCATGTGGAACAGCAGTGCTTTAGCTGCCCACTGGATGTTTGAAAGAGATGGGCTCAGCCTGACTTCCTTTGGTAGGAGTTCCACAATTCCTAGGAGTTGCACAAATGAGGTGCTGCTACATAGAAGGTCCTGATACGTGTCCTTACCAGCTTAACCTTGCAAGGTGTTGAGACACGCAGCAGGACCTCCTCTGAGGGTCTCAGATTTTGGGCAGGCTCACATAGAAGACATAGTCTTTCAGATGTCCTGCCCCCAAGCACCATGATTGAGTTAGGAAGCAAGTTGGAAGCCAAGGCAATTTTTGTAAGACCATTGTTATGTGGCCTTTAAAATACACAGCTGATACCAGTCTGGCTACTGTGTTTTGCAGTAGCTGCAGCTTCTGAACACTTCTTGAGGCCAACCTCAAGTTAAGTGCATTTCAGTAATCTTACTGAACAGTGACTAAGACATGAATCACTGTGGCCAGATCTGCTTTCCTCGGGAAAGAGATTGTTGGCACACTAGCCAAAGTTAGAAAAAGGTTTCTTCTTTGTGGTCTCTGTGCCTCACACATTGGGATCTTCACGCATGAGCGGTAGCATTCGGAAAGTTCTAGAGCTGAGAAGCTTGGTGGGAACCCCTCCCCCTGCTCATACTGAGCATGCTCAACCTGCCAAGCTAACAGTCCCTCCTCAGTTTTTTTCGTCCGCCGGCATGTTCACAGCGAACAGAAGGTTCTCCTGCTTGAGCAGCTTCTTCTTTGTGTTTTTTCTTTTCATCTTCATTCTTTCCTCTTCGGACTTTTTCTGTGAGAACTCCTCTCTTTATTCTTATGTCTTCATTGTTTAAACTCTGCGTCTCGTGTGGTCGAAAAGTCGCCCTTTCCGACTGGCACTCTGAGTGCCTCTTCTGCCTCGGAGAGGCCCACAATGTGCGGGCCTGCTCCATCTGTAGGGAATTTACAGCACAAACCCTGTGAAATAGGTTTTCAAGGTGGAAGTCCCACTATGGGGAGCAAACCTTAAAAATTAAGGAGCAAGCAGCCAAGAACATTGCCCTCTTTACTTCCATGGCTTCGTGTTCCTCCACTGTTACGTGACCCGCAACCACACCCTCGTCGGCATCGCCGGCTGCGATACCGACTTCGATGGTACTGGGCTCAGTACCGTCCTCGACGTCTTTGTCTCTGGTTTCCTATTTGCCTCAGATTCCGAAGCTTTACAGGATGCCGATCACCTCCTTGTCATCGGGGGATGTCTCTGCGGGCTCACAGGTGGTCCCACCCTCTAAGCCCCTCATGGTGGCTCAACGGAAATGGCCTTCAGTAAAGGAGAAGAAGGAGGAGGAGGAGGAGAAACACCGGTCATCTTCACCGGCTACTTGATCATCTTGTCTCCCGACACCCCTGTCAACCAGCCTATGATGGCTATGATCGAGGAGGCAGATGCCCCGAATATTTCCGTGGAGCCCAATGACACCCACCTTCCAGTGGTGCTACTACGGATGGCCTTGGAGGAGCCTCCGGCTCAATCGGATCCACCAGTGCTGGCCACATCGGCCTTACTGCACAGTCAACCCGAACATGGGCTGGACCATCCGGAACCTTCCTGCCCAGCCTTGGATACTCCACAGGCTCTGTCTCAGCAGAGGGCAATTTCCCGTGACCGCATCCGTCATAGTGCGGCACGCTCTCCGGGCCTTGCAGGCAGGCAATGATCCCCATGGCGGCAGGAGGCCGCCCCTGATCGTGGTGAGTTTCAGACAAGGCTCGACCCACCGACCTTGGAGAAGCCTCCAGCTTGATCGGATCCGACTGTGCTGGCCACATCGGCCTTGCCACACGGTCAACCCAAACAGGGGCTGGACCGTCCGGTCTCTTCCTGCCCTGCCTTGGATACTCCGCGGGCTCCGCCTCGGCAGAGGGCAGTTTCCCGTGACCGTGTCCGTCATAGTGCGGCACGCTCTCCGAGCCTTGCAGGCATGCAGCAATCCCCGTGGTGGCAAGAGGCTGCCCCTGATTGTGGCAGGTCTCAGACAAGGCTCGACTCACCATTCTCATCAGCATTGTACATTGCTCGCTATGGCCATGAGCACGTATGGTGGGAGCAGCTGGGATCGTAATACTCGTGCTCCCCTACATATAGAGACTGGTATCATGCTGACATCCGTCACTGGTCGCTGTACTGCTGTCGATCTCGATCCCGGTCTCCATCCTCAGTGTCCCAGTACCGCCTGATGTCTCCATACCGAAGGTCTCTACCCAGGTCGAGATCACAGTCTCCGTATTACCACCATCGATCCAGGGACCGCTTGCCATGCCACCAGCTGGTATCACCACCTCCTCGGGCTTCAGCGACTATTTCTCGCCCGACTACTGAGGCCCATTCGTTGCCCCAACAGCCATCGATGGCTCCAATCTGGACCCAGTCGATTGTGTGCCCAATTCCAGCTGTTCTGCCAGTACTGTCTGCAGTGTCATCCTCTGCACCTGCGCCGCCTCTGCAGGCTGCAGCATTGCCAGCTCTGCCTCTTGATTCCTCCCAGTCCTACAAGTTGAACTCGGATTCCGGCGACTCCATACCTGAGTTGCACTCATCTCCGCGGTTGACCTTTGGAGAGCCGACCCCGGGCTCGGCACCTGAGAATATCAAGCAATCCTTGAACATGCTCCTATGAATAGCCAGCACCCTCGGCCTCGATGTCTTTAAACCGGCTCCGATAGCGCAGGACCCAGTTTTCCATTGCGTGGATGCTTATCCACCATCAGCAGCACTGATACTGTTCCTGCCTTTTCTGTAGGAGGTATTGAAACATCCTTGGCCCCAGCCAGCCTCTCTGCAGCCAATGCCTCATCATCTGGAGCCCCTTTACAGAACCCAAAAGAAGGATGTTGATTTTCTCTTTAACCACCTGGTGCCAAATTCTATAGTGGTTGAATCGTCCCAGATGAAAGGTGGTAAGAGGGCTCATACCACTCCACCTGATCAGGAAGGTAGCAGGTTAGATTTGTTTGGAAGACGTTTCTATTCTGCGTCTTCCTTGATCGCGAGGACCTCGAACACTCAGGCTTGCCTCGCTGCCTACCAGCGGTACATCTGGGACAGGTTCTATCCTTTGCTGGCCCATCTCCCAGATGACCATAGGACAAGCGCCATCCAGTTCTACAACTGATTCTGCCACAGGTTGCCACCACATCCACTCTTCCACCTGTCTACCAGCTTGCCAACTGCTCGGGTCTGACCCACCATCTCGGTGAAAGGCGTCACATCACTACGGACCCTTGGGCTTTTTCCATTGTCCGTCTTGGTTACGCCATCAAATTTCAAAGTGTACCACCTCGAGGTGTCTCCTACTCCACCCCAGCCAACCCATCTTTGCTAAAGGGGATACAGTCCCTGCTGCAGAAAGTGGCCATAGGACGGGTTCCATCCTCGGCCAGTACCATCAGCTTCTTTTCCCCGGTACTTCACGGTACTGAAGTCAGACAGTACCTTGCGACCAGTCCTGGAAGCAGAAACTCTAAGAGGACATTCACCTTACACTGCCTCTTTTCTCTGACCTCGGCCTCCAGGTGGACCCCAAGAAGTGTCACCTTGAGCCGACCCGTGTTCCGGATTTTATCGGCACCACTCTCGACTCTGTTGCTGCCAAGGCCTTCCTTCCAGTGAAACGGGCCTGCATTCTGCACCAGGCTGTTACCGCATTTCTCCATGCCCCAGTAGTCCCCACAAGGAGAATCCAGCAATTTCTCAGCTACATGGCGGCAACAATGGCGGTCACCTACCTCTCTTGCCTTTGTGCCCACCCGCCGCATCATTGGTTCATCAGGGTCTCCAACCCTCTTCGAGACGACCAGGTCCTCCTACTTCAGATTCCCTGGCAGGTGTGATGCTTTCTCCTGTGGTGGCTCTCCCTCAAGTACCTAATTTCAAGGATGCTGTTCATCAACCCCTCTCCTCAGGTCACGGTAATGACAGATGCCAAGCTTCCATCAGCGCCAGACCCCCGCAGCAGGCCTCCTTTAGCACTCGGTCGGCTCATGCTGCATCCAGACCTGCCACTCCTGTGTCTCCACGTGTGCAGGATAATCCCTTAGATGCTCTGGCTACACAGGATGTCCTCACTGCGGCCAGGAAGGAGTCTATGCATCGATCTTGCCGCTACAATTGGCAGAGGTTCTTGGCCCTTGCTGATGCCCGTCATGAACCTGCATTGCCTGTCACCCTACCTACCGTGCTGCATTTAATTCTGCACCTTCGGGAAAGAGGCTTGGCCTTTTCATCTCTCAGGGTCTATCTCTCAGCTACCGTGGCCTACCAGCCGCATGGTACCGTGTTGCTACCCTCAAGCAAATCTTGAAAGGACTGCAACACCTTTATCTTCTGGTAACTTCACCGCTTCTGCCTTGGTCACTGTCCTTGGTGCTCTCACAGCTGACGCAACTGCCCTTTGAGCCTCTGGCTACTTCTGATGACAGACTCCTGACTGTGAAGATGGCCTTCCTCGTCGCTGTCACTTTAGCGAGTGAGCTTACTGCACTGCGTCGGATGAGCCCTTCCTTGTCTTCCACTGAGACAAGGTGGTCCTGCATCCAGACATCTCCTTCCTGCCTAACATTGTCCCCGATTTCCATCTCAACCAGGATGTCATCCTTCCCACCTCCTATCCAGACCTGGGTCTGGAGTGATCTCTCCATCCGCTTGACGCCTGTTGAGCTCTGGCTTTCCACATCCAATGGACTTCGTCCTTTCATCAGACTTCCCACCTGTTAGTCTGTTATGGTGGTCGTTGGAAGGGCCATGAGGTGTCCACCCAAAGATTTTCCAAGTGGGTGGCCCACACCATTCTCCTGGCATATGAACTGGCTAAACAGCCTCCGCCAGCCCTGTTCTGTGCCCACTCCACTAGGCCTATGGCACCTTCAGCGGCTGTCCTTCATGGGGTTGATCTGCAAGAACTTTGCCATGTGGCTACCTGGTCACGACCCCTGACCTTTGGGCGCCACTACCATCTGGGCTGTTGGGCACGACGGGATGCCCGCTTCAGCCGTGCGGTGTTGTCTTCCGTTCTCTAGGACCTGACCCACCATCCATTGGTAAAGCTACACAATCTCCCAATGTGTGAGGCACAGAGACCACGAAGAAGAAGAACAGGTTGCTTACCTGTAACTGTGGTTCTTCAAGTGGTCATCTGTGCCTCACACACACCCGCCCAGCCTTCCCCTCTTCAGGTCCTGCTTCAGCGGACTTCAAAACTGAGGAGGGACCGTTAGCTTGGCGGGTTGAGCATGTTCAGTACGAGCAGGGGGAGGGGTTCCCACCAAGCTGCTCAGCTCTAGAACTTTCTGAATGCTACCGTGCATGTGCGAAGATCCCAATGTGTGAGGCACAGATGACCACTCAAAGAACCACAGTTACAGGTAAGCAACCTGTTCTTTTGTGGCTACTGAAGCCACTTGGCCTTCCAGGAGCAGTGCTAGGTTCCAGAGCAGTCCCTAGCTACAAATTTGACCTTTCAGAGAGAGTGCAATTTCATCCAGAACCAGCTGTGATCCTAGTCTCAGTTTTGTTTTCTTGCTGTCCAACAGCACTTCCATCTTGTCTGGACTGAGGTTCAGTTTATTCACCTGCAGCTAGTCTTTCACTGCATCCCAACAACTATTTAGGATTGCCGCAGTTTCCTTGGTATCAGTTACAAAAGATAGATAGAGCTGGGTATCATCAGCATACTGATGACACCCAGCACCAGAACTCCAGGTGACCTCTTCTAGCAACTTTCTGTAGATGTTAAAAAGTATAGGGAACAGTATTGAGCCCTGTGGAACCCTACAGGCCAATGACCAAAAGACTGAACAGCAATCTCTTAGCATCATCTTCTGAAAACATTCAACCAAGAAAGACTGGAGCTACTGTAAAGCAGTGCCCCCAAGTCTCATATCAGCCAGATGCCTATAAGGATATCATGATCAATGGTATCAAATGCCACTGAGAGATCTAGGTGGACCGACAGTCCTCCTATCCCTCTCCCAGTACAGGTCATCCACCAAGGTGACCAAGGCTGCTTCTGTTGCATAACCAAGCCAGATTGAAATGATTCCAGATAATCTGTTTCATCCAAAAAAGCCTGGAGTTTTGTTGCCACCACTCACTCTAAGACCTTACTTAGATTAGAGACTGGTTGATAGGGAGGTGAGGTCCAATGGAGGTTTCTTCAACAAAGGTTTTATAATTGCTTCTCTTGGGAGGGTTTAAACATAGCCCTCTCTCAGAGAAGCATTTACAACCTCCACCATCGAATTGACCAGCTGTCCTCTGGCAGTTCTAAACAGCCAAGATGGCCTCTCCGTGCAACTTGCCCTCATCGTTATGTTGAATAAACTGAAACCAACCCATGTACCTCAGTTACCTCCCTAGACTCTTCCTTCAATGTAGAGTTAAAGTCAGAACAGATCTGAGCAATTTTCTCTGCAAAACATTTAGCAAATCTGTCACAGCACTTTTCTGAGGGATCTTCCTCAGTAGTCTGAGGTCTAAGATGTAATAGCCCTTTAACTACTTGAAACAGCTGAATGAGATCACACCAATGCAACAGAGGGGAAAAAAATCTTTGCTGTCCTCACTGCTCTGGAGTAGGCACTAAAATGGGCCCTAACCCATGCTTGATCAGATTCACTCTTTCAATGCCATCATTCTAGTCATTCTCCAAAGCACTTCATTGACTTGAGCTCCTCAGAAAACCACTGTGTCAGAGTTTTGAAAGCTGAATTAGCACTTTCTGTATCTTCTCCCTGCAGATGGTTCAGAAGCAACTCAAGAAAACTAGAAATGTGGACCAGCAAACCAAGTTGCAGCAGCTGCTTAAGCGAATGGTGAGTTGGTGTTGGTATCAGCTTGTTTCCTCTTCCAAGGTATGGGAGAGAGGCTGACCAAAAATTGGAATGGTCATGGAGGAGAAAGTGCCAGTGAAGCAAATGAAGGTGGGGAGAGGGGAAATCTTGACACTGGTTTACCCTGAGAAGTTTGCCACTTACCCATCTTTGCTTCTTAGACACAGCAGGAAGATGCACAGAGGAAACGCCAAAAAGAGAGAGAAAGGGACCTTGCCTTCAAGAAGCAGCAGCGAGAACTGGCCAAGCAAGGGAAGAAGCCCTTCTATCTAAAGAAATGTAAGCTTTGGCTGTGTACCTCTTGGGTACATTATGCATGCAGTGTTAATGCATGTTATTGAATCAAGGACCCGTTCTTTATGTCTGTAGACTGATTGACAGCAAAGTTTGGAATATTAATCACCCCAAAAGACTCACCAGCAAGCAAACATTCCCACACTAAAAAAAAAAAATGATACTGATGACATTACAAGTCATCACAGTGTTTTGTTTTAAATTTTTTTTTTCCTTTTCTACCACCAAAAGAAATTTGCTACAAGTAATATCATTTCTTATTACACCTTCCTGATACACAGCAGTCAGATAGCAGAATCTGCATTACTGTGACTGAACATGAGAAAGGAATCTTTGTGGTCCCAGTCTGTGTAGTATTTCAGAATTCAGACAGGGCTTGGTGGAGCCAGTGAAACAGATGCAAGGAATTGTAGCAGTGCTCTGGTTTTGTCCTGATTTGTCCTTAGATACTGTCAGGCTTGTTCTGACACAGTTTACTTTCTGCAAAGAAATGAGTCCATGTGTGTGGCTCTTCTTTGTTTGGTTTGCTTGCTGTTTGGCACACTACTGCTGCCACTTTGAAGAGAGCCCTCATATGTTCTGTTTATGGCATTGCACCACAGTTGCAGCTCACTACCAGGGGACAATGGAAGGCAAAAGATTTGGATGGTGATTGTTGACATCCTCTTACAATATATTACAGGGTGGTGGGTACACTTCGGTTTGCCAATGGCTGTGCAGCCTGTTTATTATTGGAGTGTATTAAACGATTGCGCTGATTGGAAAGAGCTGGGAGAGGGAAAGGGATTTGAATTGAAATGGGAATAGCTTATGGCATTATAAGCAGTGCTGGCTTGAATTAAGACTACCTCCTTCTCTTGTATTCTGCAGCTGATAAGCAGAAGTGGGAACTGGCTGAGAAATACAAAGAGCTGAAGAAAAGTGGGAAACTGGAGAACTTCTTGAGCAAGAAGAGGAAAAGAAATGCTGCTAAGGACAAAAGGAAACTCCCTTTTAGGAAGAATCTGTAATATCTGGCTGCAAGAGAAAATCCTGGCTGTGCGGTTGTGAACGTAACACTGTGATAGGCACAGGTCTGCTGCTCTCAATCAACTGTTGACTTAATAGGCTCCCAGCAAGATTGCATCCAGTGGTCTAGTGGCTTCTCTGCCACCATGCTGAACTGGACTGCTGACAGTCTTCCTAGAAACTGTGTACAAGAATTCTAATTGCAGAGTCCCATTAATTGGCAGCTTTACTTTTAAAAGAGCTTCTTGGGTCATTAATTCATAATATGTTTTGTAACATCATTTTGCTAGAGTAAAGCAGTCATTTTTAAGAAAAGCAAATTTCTTCTTTCATCTGTTGATACAAAACAGAAGAGCAAATGAAACCTCATGATCATATTCACAAGACTGCTATTTTAATTAATTCACAGACATTTCCCACTGTTTCCTCACAGTGTTTGTTCCCCTCGTTCTTTCAGCATGGATTCATTTTTTTAGTCAGTAATTGCCACCATGGCTTCATTCCAGATAAGCAGATGACTTTTCAGGTATTTATCTTGCGTTCCAAATCTTGTAACCCCTTTGATACTTGTCTTTTTCTCTCCCTTCTGATCTAACTCATTATTTGTTGCTGTATATCTTTGTCTAGTGGAAATACATTGCTTCCATTTCTTGATAGACTGGAAAATTTGAAGATGCCAAATTAGGACTCAAAGGGAAGACTTCTAATTTTGACCTTTTGCACAGATGTCCACATCTTACAAATTACTATCCACATGAGGCTGCCTTATTAGGGATCATACAAATTTGTTTTATATATTGATTCTGCTAGTTCAAGTGTGTGAGAAGTAAGTTATACTGGGCATCAAAACCCTGTACTCGTCTCAGATTTGGAGGGCCCCAAGTTAGAAAAGAGCAGGCTAAACTAATATGCTCCTTGACAACTGCATGTGGGTTTTTGTTGTGTGTCTTCAAGTTGTTTGTGACTAGTGGGAAACCACCTAGGTGACCTTAGGCATGTCACACACTCACAGCCGCCAGAAAACTCTGTGACAGGTTCACCTCAGGGTAACCTTAAGGTGAACCTGTCACAAAGTTTTCTGGCAACTGTGAGTGTGCGACATGCCCAAGGTCACCTAGGTGGTTTCCATGGCCAAATGGGGAATCGAACTTTAGTCTCCAGGGTCATAGTCCAACATTCAAACCACTATCACCATGCTGGTTCTAAATATAAAAATTGAGGAATTGTGATGGTTTTTCTTTTCAATCTCCCATCCAAGTACTAACCAAGGGTGACTCTGCTTAGCTTCCAAGATCAAATGGGATCTGGTGCCTTTAGGGTATTTAGCCTGGCATGTGGGTCACCTCAAGCTAAAGCACCACTTATGTTTGGCTATATGGAGAAAAGCACTAAAACAGTATCCTTGCTTTCCAAAGATAGTGGTCTGAACATGCCCTTACAAGGAAAACAGAGATGCAAGGTCAATATGTTTCTGTTTCTCCCCACCATAAAATTTCCCTCCTGAATATATTTACAGAATTAATGAGGAATTTTATTTAGTGGGCTGAGGGCATTGAAGTAACACTGGCTGCCTTGGAACACACTCATGGAAATGAATGACCCAAATACAGGGAAGAAAGCTACTTTCTCAAATTAGTGGAAATCATAAAAGATTAAAACAGCGATTGGGAATCATAAAAAGCAATGAGAAGTAACCATCCTTGTGTCTGGGGGCAGAAAGGAGGGTGAGGGATGCACTGTACAGCTACCTTACATGGACAAGGGCAGTAATGGGGAATTAAATACAGGGATTCATGCTTGACTCCATTCCGTTCAGGTTCTGAGAGCACCCTTCCCAGTTCTGTCTTATTTTTGAAGTTGGCAATGTCTCTTGAACTTGTGCCAGTTCAATATCTCAGAGCTGAACTCCTGGATTAAATTGGATCTCGGACAACCAGAAGTCCCAAGGAAAAAGAAATGAGCCCCCTCTCCCAGTTCTTTGCAAAAATAATTCTTTATAGAATTACTTCTCTGTAAATGACATTCAGTTCTTCAGCTCTCTTCAAATTGCATCTCAACACTTCTGGTTTCCTTCCTTGCTGCTTCTGGTCCTCCTGCAGTTCTCTAACAATAACCTGAACTTTAACTTTACTGGGATTTGAACAGCAGTGCAGGTGGAGCAAGATTTTGTTTGTCATTTTTCTGATGAGATAAGTCTTCAGTTTTCTACAGATGGTAGGATTTTACAGTCAGGCTACTGCCGCTTTCATTGTCCCAACTATGACTGCTCATCATTCTCTCCCTTCTTCAGCTTCATGGGAGAATGAATAGAATGGAGAAGGGACATAATTCTTGGAAGAATTTAGCCATTCAGCAGTGGAGTCCAAATGAGCAAAAGTACATTTGGCTGGAGGTTGAGGCTATAACCATTGGATAAAACTAGCCAATGTAGCTTTTATTGATGTTTTCTATCTGTTGCAACATCTTGAACTATCTACTTAACTTCCTGTTTTTCATCTATCAGTGAGCCTGAGAGCTTCAAACAGGACAGAGTCATGACTGAATTAAGAGCTGAGTTTAATGCTCATAACAATGCAGGACCAAAATTCACCTTGCCTCTCTTTTCTAAACATATACAGTGGCTATCCTGAATGTATCCTGATATCAGCTAGTCACAAGTAGTGCTACATATGAATATCTGCTGGTTCTTTCCCTCCATTACAACTCAAGATATGATGAGGGCATAAAATCAAGTCTGTTGTGTTGTTGACCTAATAAAGGTATTAGGGATTTTGGCTAATCTTGAGATGCTACCAATCATCCTTCCACTATAGCCTGAAAGCAGAATCCCTATTGATAGTCCAAAGTTCACCAGGTCTAGTGGTTTTTTCGTATGTGCATATCACTAAATTCTTTCCATAGTTGAACAGACAGTCATCCATTTTCTGAAGGCAGTGACCTGTCAGGATGTGTGAACTAGCCTGTCTGTGTTCGGCTGTCAGAATGAAGCAAGATCAGGTGTGTTCAGCGTGGTTGGTGGTCTGTTTCCTGCCGAGTCTCTCCATTGCTCCAGAAAATATGTAACGACCCTTTTTTCCTCTTGTATTTTCACGCAAGGTGCATTATTCCTCCCCGATTTTCTTTTTGCCTAGTGCAAAAAGACTACTTATCTATTACTTGGGTTAGTTTCATAGAGACCAGGTTTAATGAGCTTATTCTCTTCTTTGCTTTGGCTCTTAGCTCAACTCCAATTTCAACTTTTTCCAGTTTTTTATAAACAATAAACTTGTAAACTTAGCCTGGCTAGTGCTCATTTATTAAGTATGAAAAGGTCTCTTGCTCAAACGAAGGCCTTAGATGCTCTCCATTTAAAAAAATGAAACACTTACGTAACCCTGGCTTTAGAAACAATGTTTTCTGAACAGCTGCACTTGCTGTAAGATTCATGATAACGCCACAAGAGAGAGCGGCCGCAACACTTTGTTTCAGTTTTGCTCTGCCAGTTTGTTAAGATCCCAGCTGGTAGAGTCAGTGAGGCTTCAACTCCCTGAACGGGTTGACATGCTGCCCTGCTGTTCTTGCACACCAGTGACAGAAAAGACCAAGTCTATACCTGAAGAATTGAGGTGGTGCACCTTCCTGTCTAGAAATAATCAAGCTCTCAACTAGTTCTTTGACATTTCACGTATCGGTGCTGAGCCTGCAATTTCCTACGTTGGGCCGTGGAGGCCGGCTTTGGATTCATTACCAACTCTGTTTGAAATTCCGCCAAGCCGTGATCAACTTTCATCACTGCCTGGCCATGTCAACCTGTTCTGAGGTCTCACTGCAAGGTTTGATTTATTTATGGTGTAAAAAATGTCCCTGCCCAGTGGCAACATCTGCCTGGTTAGAGAAAAGAGAGATCTAGTGCATTGTAAGCATTGACTATGTGATTATTTGTAGCCTAGAATTAGGTTGACACTAAGCATTATGACCAAAGAATGGAAGTGTATTGTCAGGAGCAGGGAAGCACCACCACTGTTTATTCCCCAAGTTTACAGAGACCTGCTTGATTCAGACTGTGTTTGTTGATTACATTTATATCCTGATTATTTTTCCCTAAGCTCAAGGTGATATAAGTAGCTCTTCCCACTCCACCTTTATCTCCACAACCCTATGAGGCAGGCCAGGTGGACATAGACTGGTTGGCCCAAAGTCACCCAGTGAGGTTCATGGCTCATTAAAGATTAGAATCAAGATTTCCCAAGTCCCAGTCTGGCACACTAACTGCTGCACTGCTTTGGGTCTCCACTGCACTCCAGACCTCTCTATCTTGGTCTCTGACCAAGTTGCAAACACCAATGTTTTAGCCTTTCCCAGCTTCCTGTATGAACACCTACTGTCCTCTTTTTTTGTTTATGTTGTTAATATGGGAGACATAGGACCAAGATATGAATCAACTGTGTTAATTCGAGGTTAGGATAACCAGCTGCAAGCCCTCCAAATAATTTTGGCTTACAGCTCCCGTCAGCCTTAACTGGATCATGAAAAAGTTTCTTCAGCACCCACATTCCTGACAGTGGGCCATGTTGGTTTGGGGATTTTGGGAACTGGAGTTACAAAAGGTCGTTTTTCTGAGCTCTGACCTTCTCTGACATACCTAATGGGTAAGGAACTCTGGAAGCTGCACTCAGAAAATTCGCTGTTGTCCACTCCTGCGCTAAGTTACAAGCTTTCTTTCCCACACCCCAGAACTGAGCGTGCCCGTGTGCATTTGTGTGTCTGCTGGAAGGCTCTTCCCCCTGCCCCCAAAAGGCCTGCCCTCCTCCTTCGGTTGCAAATACACCAGCTGGAGTGATTAATAAACAGCCATTTCATTAACTAATTAGCCAAACACAGTCATTGTGTACACACACAGCGCACATGGCTGGGAGGGAGGGAGGAGGGTGGGCAGCCTTCCCTGTAGCAAAAGACAGCGTATGATTTGCCGATACTTCCTCTCCCTTCCCCCAGGCCCCCCAGTTCCCCCATTCCTCCCCCTGAAGCAATCTTGGCAGGAACTACCAAGATTGAGCTGGACTGGCCCCTGATTGACAGGGCCATGATTAGCAGGGATGGGATCCCTCATTAGCTAATCAGATTTCTCATTGCTTTGTCAGTGTTTAATGAGTAGCTGCCCTAGGAAGGTGGGCATTGTGCTTTTGCATTCTGCTCAGGAGCTGGGAGTTGTGTGTGCCTGCATGTGAATACTTGCCTTCAAGTCAGCTGTTAACTTATGGTGATACCATGAATTTCATGAGAGTCTTCTTAGGCAAGGAATACTTCCCATGGTTTGCTGTTGCTTTCTTTAAAAGATAGCCTACAGCACCTGGTATTCCTTGGTTGTTCCCCCATGAAAGTAGTAACCAGGCCAAACTCTGCTTAGCTCCCAAGATCACACAGGATCTGGTACCTTCAGAATATTTGGAACCTAGGAATGTGTGTGTTGTTGTTCTATGCCATCAAGTCATTTCCGATTTATGGCAACCCTATAATGAGATTTTCTTGGTAAGATTTGTTCAGAGTGTGTGAGGGGTGCTAGTTGGGAAGGTGAATGCACCCCTTTGCAGCTGCTGCACCTCTTTGTTCTTCTTTACTGCAAGAATCATAAAAACATACAGTTGGAAGAGACCACAATGGCCATCGAGTACAACCCCCTGCCATGCAGGAACAAACACTCAAAGCACCCCCAGCAAATGGCCATCCAACCTCTGCTTAAAAACCTCCAAAGAAGGAGACTCCACCACACTCTGAGGCAGTGTTTTCCACTGTCAAATGGCTCTGACTGTCAGGAAGTTCTTCCTGATGTTTAGGTGAAATCTCTTTTCCTGTAGTTTGAATCCATTGCTCCGTGTCCTAGTTTCTGGAGCAGCAGAAAACAAACTTGCTCCATCTTCAACATGACATCCTTTCAAATATTTAAACATAGCTATCATGTCTCCTCTTAACCTTCTTTTTGTCAGGCTAAACATACCTAGCTCCCTAAGCCTCTCCTCATAGGGCATGGCTTCTAGACCCTTTACCATTTTGGTCGCCCCCTCTGGACATTTCCAGCTTATCACTATCCTTCCTGAACTGTGGTGCCCAGAACTGGACATAGTATTCCAGTTGCCAGCAATGATAAGCATCCACCCTGCATTGAGAATGCATGGGAGGGAATTTACCAACACTCCCTTTGATGCAGATTAGAGCCACTTAGAAGAAAGTGGGGATTCCCATCATCTCCAAATAGGTGACTGTCTTGGGGAAGGAGGACCAGGCTCTCCAACTGGCCAACTCCACATCTGTATGGACAGTAATAGACTGGAGAGATTATGGTTCAGGGATTATGAGATGCCAGGAAATATTGGGATACCAGCAGAGCAGGAATTTATAGTTCATTTCCCAATTTTTCAATTAATTTCTTTTGTGTTTTTAAATCTCCCACCTATATCTAGGTATGTATTAATCTATGCTGCGTAATACCTTCTGTCACATCTTGGGAGAAAGGTGGAATTTAAAATAAAATATGGACATGATTCTAGGTAATGAAGGAATATAGCTAAGTAGTATCTCCCAGCATGACCCCTCAGTTTGAACCTACTAGGGAGTTGCTGCTGCAAGCAAAGAGGAGTCTGCTCTCTTGTGCTTTTTGATACAGCAAACTGACATTTCCATACACCCACTCCTGTGAGCAGTCTCTAGCATGACAGTAAGAAGCAAGACCCTGTCATGATTCCCCTCACACTGGAGATTGCTCTCTGGAGTGGGGTGGAAATATCAGTCAGCTGTGTCCCGATCAAGAGCAGACCCCTATCACTTGCAGCAGGTACTGCCCAGTATGTCCAGATTGGGGAAATTTTATTATTGTTATGTATTCCCCACTATATTGAATATATAGAAATCATGAATACGAACCAGTTAGAGATATGTAACTCTAGGTTACATATTTGTAACTGTGATTGTGAATTCTAGCCCAGGTCTGGAGGCAGAGGCATGAGACAGTAAAAATTGGTATTTGGTTGTGAAAACAGTTCCAGTGCATAAGCAACAAGGACCAACAGTTTTACAGAATGGCTCTCCATCTTCTGGTCAAGAAGGGATGGTAGTTCAGTGGTAGAGCACATGCAACTTATCCCTGCCTGAAACCCTAGAGCACAGCTTTCTAAACTTTTCATGTTGGTGACATACTTTTTAGACATACATCATTTCATGACACAGTAATTCAGTAAGTGTTTCAGTAAGTGGAGGTAGCCCTTCCACCTAAGCCTGGCCCACTGTCACCACCCTCACTGGGGTCTTCCTTGGCCTGGGGTGGGAGTAGCGGGAGAGGCATCCCCTCTACCAGAGCCTGGCCCACCGCCACCGCCCTTGCTCGGTCCGGGGCAGTGGTGGCGGCAGAGGCAGCTCCTCCACCCATTACATTTGCATAACACCTACACACTGCAGCCGACACACTAACGTGTCATGACATATAGTTTGGAAAGCTCTTGGGGCATCCTGGCCTGTAGCCATGCCCCTCTGCACCCTGGCCATGCCCCCATGCACCGCAGCCATGCCCTCGCACACAGTGGCCACACCCCTCACACTGTAGCCCCACCCCTTCTCCCCCCTCCACACACTCCAAGTTCCACTAGATTCAGTATCAGGTAGCTTCTTATTTTCCAAGCAGGTGAAAGTGAATCAATTTATCTATTTAACTTGGGCTTCTTCCAGTAATCTTGCTGATCCAGGATGAGAAGTGTTCAGCCACTCCAGTTTTACAGAAGGGGAGATTTCTTCCTTGCTTAAGCAATCAGTGAATGGGTTGAATATGGAAGGTTTGGTCGCAGAAGGTCCCAGGTTTGACCCCTGGCTTCTCCAGGTGGGTCTGGTAATGATACCTGGATAAGGCTGGGTTAAGGTAGTTGGTGAGAGCCAGCATGGTGTAGTGGTTTGAACACTGGACTATGACCTTGGAGATCAAGGTTCGATTTCCCACTCGGCCATGGAAACCACCAAGGTGATCTTAGGTGAATCACACACTCTCAGCCTCCAGAAAACCCTGTGATACATTTGCTTTAGGGTCACAATAAATCAGAAATGACTTGAACGTACACAACAACAACAGAGGTAGTTGGCACCCTTGAGCTAATCCTAAAATATGGCTCCATTTTTGTGCACATTTGTGCTATTCTAGGAGTGAAGTGATGACACAGAAATTTTAGAAGTGCAATAGACAGCAAAATAACTGTATGTGTTTTTAGTCCTGCAACTTTGTTAAAAGTAAGAGCTTCATTGTCTGCATTTTTACTCAAGAAACATAACAAAATGTTAATGATAATAGAAGCACTGGGAGATTCAAGGGTCCACTAGGTGAGGAGTTATTTTCTTCTGTTATCTTTTAGCAATGGGCCTTGTGAAGGACCTGGCTTGGTTGGACCAATTGAATGATTGATGATCTCACCCTGCTTCTGGAGAAACTCTACCAGTACAGCTATGCTGTCTGGGCTGTGATGTAGTCCAAAACATCTGGAGGGTATCAGGTTAGAGAAGGCTGATGTAATCTGTAGTGAGCTAACCAGTACAAAAGCCTGACTCCATATATGGCAGCATTCTGTGTTCGAGAAGGCAATTTAAAATCTGCATAAATTGAAATGAGCAAATGTGCAATCTTCATCATAACTTGGCTTCAAATATTGGTGAGTGAATGATCTCAAAAGTGCATGTGCATGATTTATTGTACAAATAGATGTGGTCTCCCTGCTCTCCTATGTCTTGTGTACCCCTGCTGGCTGGAGGGATTCTGGGAGCTGTAATCCAAACAGTCACTTTGCCAAGCTTTGTGTCAGTCCCCACTGAGAAAAATTAGCCTCTGACTTTCAAAAGCCATGCAGGGATGTGCATTTTAGATTTCCATTTTCAGCTTTTGGCCCAGCATCCCTTCTGGGTTTGTTTAAAAAGAAAAAGTAATCTTGTTGAAAACTGAATTAACAGCCCTAGTAGCAAAGGTGCCAACACAATGACTTATGGCTGTCTTGAGTAGAGGGGAGTATATTTTCATCTCTATAGAAGGGGCTAAATCCAGAGCGCCTGGCTTAAGGCCAGCTAATTGGGGGACAGTTGCTCAAAAGAGATTACAGGGCACTTTCTGGGGAGCTGGTTGCAGTAGGCCAAGTACACAGGGTACTCGAAGGACAGCTACTGCTCAGCGGCATATGTTGATTTATGGTCTCTTTGGAGCAGCAGGAGGATACTCCAGAATTCGCCATCTGTGGTCCAAGCCAGGCCAGTAAAAAGCAGAGAGATGGAATTTTTAAAATTGCACATTTCCTAATAAATGAGCTTGAGTTAACGAAAAAGCCAGTTAGCCCCGTGGCAGCCTCTTCTCATTTAAAGCTAATTAAATGTCAAGCAGTGAGCACAGGAAGCTGGCTGTGTGCACAGTACAGCTTGTGTTGGGCTCCGCCAGTCACGTGGCACCTCCTGCTTTTTGAGATGGCAGGATGCAGGAGTACTGAACAAGTTTTGATGCCTCGAATCTGGCTTGCCAAGACAGCTCTGTGAAAAATGTGGCCATTAGTTCTTATTTATTGATGGCCTTTAAAACTACTATATAGACACAACACACAGCTCCTTTCTTGAGGACTAGAAACTTAAAGCACTCTTTCATCATCAGTGTTCATAGAGATTAGAATGGTATGGGCAAAGGTGGAAGAAGATGTTGCATGCCTGAAGCTGTCAAACCAGTGCTGCAATTATGCTCCTTTAAGAATTTCTTAGGTAACATTTGAGTTAGGAACCCAAAAATATGCAATACAGTGCTCAAAGATACTGAACTAATTCTTGAGAACAGAACCACTTTTCCTTTTTAGAAAACTAAGCATGCTATTATGTTGTAGATTCCTTAGTTTAAAAGATTGGTGAAAGTGAAGGGGGCAATGAAAAGAAATTTTAAGCAGCAAAATAAAACAGAGATATTAAAATTATATGCAAGCAGTTCCAGGCCTGAAACAGGGAAGGAAGATCATCTAGGGCAAGACACTATCCTGGATACTATCAGGTTGCAGGAAAGAAGATTCCACTTGAACCTCAGGAAGAACTTCCTGACGGTCAGAGCTGTCTGGCAGTGGAATCTGCTGCCTCAGAGTGTGGTTGAGTCTCCTTCTTTGGAGGTTTTAAAGCAGAGGCTGGGTGGCCATCTGTTGGGAATGCTTTGATGGGTGTTCTTGCATAGCCGGGGGTTGGACTCGATGGCCCCTGAGGTCTCTTCCAACTCTATGATTCTTTGATTCTAAGTGTTGTTGTTCTTCTTGTTGTTGTTACGTGTCTCCAAGTCCACTCTGATTTATAGTGACCTTGTCCTAGGTTTTTCTTGGCAAGCTTTAGTCAGAGGGTGTTTGCCATGCTTTATTCCAAGGCTGAGAGACTTTTACTTGCTCAAAGGTACCCAGTGAGTTCACATGGCCGAGCAGAGATTTGAACTCTGGTGTCCTGTGCAGGCACCCAACCAAGGTTTAGCTAAAATACATTGTAAACCGCTTAGATAACACTCAGTTGATAAGCGGTATAGAAATAAATGCTATTGCTATATTACAGCTCTCCAATTAGTCTGTTTTATCAGCAGCAATGAGCAAAGTTTATAACAGTTTTTAGCAAGGTACCAGTCATTGTTTTCACAGTCTGAGTTCATAGTAAATTCAGAGTGACAGTTCAGTACGAAGTCTCTATGCAAGGCAAGGGTCAAGGTTTCCAGGAACACAAGCAAGGGATCTGAACTTAAGGCATGCTGCTTTCACCGATAAGATCAGTTTTCTGCAATGGTTTCTTCCCATCCTCTCCCCTGTCTCCCTCAGCTGTTTGCCTAATTAATGTGTCCTTACATATAAATGCTCTGAGTATCCTGCTCTGAGTATCTTTTTTTCACCTAGGCTAGGTCCTGTAAGTTCATATTTTTGTGTTGTGGCTGTTGGGACCCTTTCTTTCCTGTCTGGGGCCTGGGATGGGGGCATGATACCTGGTCTCTTGGGGTCTTAAGCCAATTCTCAAATCACTAAACCATGTTTATACTATCAAGACTAGATAATAAATAGTCATATACCAAAACACTTGGGACCCAAGAGATTTCCAGGAAGTAATCTGGAAGTAATCTTTAAAAATGCTGGGGAGGAGGTCTTTATATAGTTCTTGTTTCTAGCCTAGATATGTAGTAGCTGATGTGCAAGTGAACATTTTGAAGGGGCAAGATCTTAATGAACCTACTTGCAAGACTTTACTAAGGATAGTAAACTGGGAAATGGATTGTGTGCATGCAATCAGTCCTGAGAACAGTTAATTTTGGGGGGACTACAATGCCCAGAATCCCCAGACAATGTGGCCATACTTATTGGAGACTCTGGGCATTGTAGTCCAGAAGATAAGTTTTCCTAGCTCTAAATCAGGAAATTCAAATGGCACCCCAGCAAATAGTTTGCCAGATCTCCTTGACACAGTAATGGAGTTCACGATGGGGTACGGGAAAAGACACAAGGCTAAACTGAGATGGGTGTTACGTGGATGATGGCAATCAGTTCCTCCCTCAGGGGGAATAGGTATCTTTGTGCCAGAGGGATCAGTAGCCTGCTTGGGAATACGGCAGGGGCTAAAACTGTACGCACTCCAGATATTGTGGACTGCAGATCCCAGCAATATTAATTAGATGAGCTAATAGTAAGAAATGCTGAGGTTTGCAGTTCAAAAACATCTGGAAGGCTGCACAATTCCCATCCATGAAATCGGGGCTTTCATGATAAAAAAATGAAAGAGGCTGGAAGTGGGCATGACTTGGAAAGATGAAAAGAAATTGTGGAGAAATACACCAGTCACTTAGCAGTTGTCCAAACAGAGGGGGGGGGGAGGGAGAGAGAGAGAGAGATGAAATTAGTCACCACAAAAGCTGCTGCTGATTTGCATAGAATTTGTATGTGCTAATGTGTATGTTTTGAGGGTAAAACGTTTTCCAAGCATTTAGTGTTTTGTTTCTGATTTCCTAAGTGATTCTAAACAAGCCATTCTGCCTTCTTGCAAGAACTTGGTCAAAAGTCAGTTAAGATAACTGACCGAGAACATGCCTATGTCCACAGGAAGAAGGTTAGAATGATCTGTTCATGGTATCCTATCTTGTTTATGATAAGCAATTTGTATACATTTTCTCTCCATTTGGAAGCTCTATAAAACTCCTGATGTTTCAATAAAGCTTTGTTCATCTGATCAGACAACTGTTGCAGCCAAGCTGACAGCAGGGACTGAAAAGATATTCCCACTTGGCCAAGAGTAATTGTGTGTGTGTCTGTGTGGGTGGGTGTGACTCCTCCCCAACCTGATTCTTCCCAATCTCAGCTCCATGATTATACTGAGGAAACAAGTATATACTCTTGTTATTTCAGTCACATCCTACTTATGCATAACTAGAATGTTAAAAGTAATGGATATATATATAAAAATGTATCTTGACATTATGGGGAAGACTATGACCAAATTACCTATGTCTGCTTTATTTGCATGCTAGGTTGTCTGTTCATGGTGTCCTCTACTCTCTACTTAAGGTGCATCAACTTTAAACTGGACATGGACTAGGAAAGAGGACTACTGTCCCCTGTAAAATAAGATGCATGACACCCTAGGAGAGGAAGGAGAAGGTCACAGAGGAAGCACTCTCTCTGGTTAAAGAGCAAAGCAAGAGCAGTACAGAGGGGTGGCATGAACCAGCCTTTCCTATCTTGGTTTGATGTTAATGTTACTGCAGTTCCTAGGCCGCACTTAAAGGTGACATAGATATCATTTTGATATCAATAATTTGGCTCTCTTCTACCATTCCTCCCCATGTATTTGTGAGGCCCCCGGACAAGCACAGAACTAGGCTTGGCCACTAATCGCTGGACATTCCATTCCCTACCCAGGCAGGCCAGAAATAGCCAGATCGCCGCTTTAGGAGACCTCTCTGCAAACACCCTTATTATGTATGCACGCTACTTACAAAGAACTCCCTGCCCTGAGCAGGCAACCTGACAAGCTGGATACTCAAATGTCAAGCACTGTGCATCTGCATACTGGCTACTCCATTGTCAATTCGGACCTAACTCAATCATGTTAAATTTTGACCTTTCCAAAGCTTTGTCTCACGCCCGAAACTCATTGTTTTCCCCAAGTACAGAATAGCCTGCTGTTACATTTCTCTCTATAAAAACCCCTGATTCTGAGACCTTCCTCGGATCGCTCCTTCCATCCCGTCTTGCTGCCACTCTGCTTGGCGAGCCTTCCCCTCAGTCATATTGGCTGAGACTGCGCAACTTCGGACCTACGCAGTGATCTATCCGGGCTTCAGGACAGGTGTCGTATCACCCAATTCAACAATCCCTCTGAAAAATCCCTCTGTCCCATTCCAACCTTTATTTTCTATAGTTATCTGAGTGCATGTGTTGCATACGCTATTTGTCTGTATTTAATAAAGATCTCAATTATTCTTATAACTTGGTGTGCTCCTTGGCTTGGCCTGACCCCATAGACTTTGGGTAAAAGATTCCGCTGCGTTGCCCTGCCTCTCGCATTGCTAGCTTGTGCTCTTGGCTAATTTCCCCATCTTTTAATAATTGAGAGTGCATTTAGGTGTCCCTCCCAGGACCCCCAGTAAACAGGGTAACATTAACTGCCATCAAGTCAACTTTTACTCATGGTGACACTATGCATGAGAGATCTGCAAGATACATTCTTATCAACAGCTCTGCTCTGGTCTTACAAACTCTGGGCTGTGGCTTCCTATATTAAAACCATTTCTGCGCTAGACTGTTATAGCGCTATGATTCCACTTTCAACATCGTACAGAATCCTGGGGTTTGCAGTTTCGGGAGGACCAGCTGGCTCCTCCCTAAACTGCAAACTCCAGGATTCCGTAGGATGTTGAAAGTGGAATCGTAGCACTATAACACTCTAGTGCAGAAAGGGCCTGAGTCTATTCACCTGTCCCCAACCTGATACTATCCGTGTATATTGACTTGCGAAGCCCAGATCTCCTGAGCCAGTTATGAGCCCTTTCTATCTGGCTGTAGCCAAAGGAGGCCCAAAATTTAACCCTCTTCCCCACCTTTTCTTCCTTGCAGCAAGCCAGTAAGAAGTATAGATCTGTCTTTGTAGAAAGTCCTTCCTGGGTAGGAGTCAAAGTGTGATACTCCTGGCAATCATTTTGACAAGGGGAGGCAAACAGTGGCCGTTCCAGAGGAGAAATCCATTGGCAGTGGATGCAGCAGCAAGTCATGACCTGCCCCAGCCGCTTCCTTCCATAACAAGATTAGGGAAGAAGGGATGACTTTGCCTGGCAGTTTCTGAATCAACATCAGAAAAAATATTTTGAATGAGCCACAGTATTGAAGGAAATGATACAGAAGACGCCTGGATGATTGCTTTCTTCCTAGTGCTACACAGTTATTTGTACCTTCTGATACATTTGACTCTAGCAGAGTCTGGCTTTTGCCTCATATTAGAAGCCCCAGATGTGAATTAACTGAGAATACGAAGAATAATTTCCTCCTTGAGTCCCAAAGAATAATTTCTTCCTTGAGTCCC